>CM052325.1:11231192-11250989 GCA_028455615.1 Lasioglossum zephyrum
ATGGCGACACAATTCAACATTGGGCCACTTCGACCAATGATGTATGTCTAGATGTTTAGATGCTTACAACCAATCAGATGCAAATTCCACCAGGTGACTTCTTTTCATGTAGCTGTAAAGTGTAATATCATGTAATATGTAAAATGTTGTGTTAGGTGTCAATCCTATATGGAAAAGATTTGAAATCAAATATTCAATTTTACTATAAAAGAACATTGGTGAGTGTGTATCGAATGTAGTTGATTTCTAATACGCATGCTCGAGAAAAGTAATACGGTAAATAACAGTTCGTGCTATCGCTAGCTTTGTAAATACGGTGTGTGACGTAATATTATAATTAATAAAATTTCCTTTTAATCAATGTTAGTCTAAACACATCTCTCATTCACAATAATACAATATTTTCAACTTGTACTTTTATTGTGTTTGATCGCATACCTAGATTTATTATTACCGACTTGTAATATACATTATTATAATAACATTATTATATTATTATTGTATGTTGATCTGTACGTTATTGTGTGTACATGTGTGTGTGTTTATATATATTAAAACAAAATACCAATTAATTATTTTATAGTTTTAGTTGATAATCCTGGTTACAATGGGGGGACATAATGGCAACAATGATAACGCAATATCCATCGGAGGCCGTATGGCCAGAGAAAGAGAACGTTTAATTGGTATGACAGATGATGAACGAGCATGGAGAGCAAGATTCCTCAAAAGTCAGGAGCTTGCACACGACGAACCACTAATGACACCTGAACTTTACAAAAAACATTATAATCCGCTTAGAAGACTCTATAAAGCGCCTATGAATGTTCTGGAAAGATCATTGGCTCCTATTGTGGTAAAGTCACAAAAATTCTTACAGATATATACATGTTGTTAATTATACTTCTTTTCTTTTATAAAATATATGTTTTGCTTTTGTATTTAATTACACAGGGTAAGAATACTGCTTTCGTTATACGTGGTACACTAGGAAGACTTGCAGTTGCTATACCACTTATGTATATGGCATGGTATCAAATAAAATATAATAAGGCGGTACGTAAATCCTGTTTAATAATTTCAACACTATTATTATTGTATATTGTTCTGAATATTATTTCTACAGACTTGGCAACGCGCATCTGGTTGGAGAGTAATGAGATCACGTCCTACCGTATTACCAGGTGATCCAGGCTATCCTGTTTTTAATGTTAGAAAACCAAACGAATACGCTAGTAATAGTTTTGAAAAATCACCAATATAAATGTTGTATAAATTGTATTTAATTAGTCCATAAATATACTTCTGTTATCAATGCAACCGCATAAAAAGACCTCCAACCTCACAAAAAAAAGAGATTGCATATACTTGGAGTTAAAAATAAATAACTGTACCTTTGTAGTTCCTGATCTTTTATTTAACTATAATATTTTTAGGTGTTTTAATGGTTTTTGATTCGTTTTACAAATAATATGTAAGTGAAAAGGTATGCATAGGAAATGGAATTTAATGAAGATGAATAGACAGACAGTGATTGAATAATATAAAATATATTTGGATGTAAGGTATAGGTGACTGGCACATTTTATCTAAGAAAACCAAATACTTCTTTTCTTGAACCAAGTTGCTTCTCTTTGTTCAATGCTCTCATTATACCTTCATTTAACTGTGACCCTATATTTTGACCCATCTAAAAATACAATTTTATTAGAAATAGTTCATGTATAGTTTTTTAATAAATAAGGTGTAGTTGCTTTACCTTTAACATTTTATTGAAGGTACTGGGTTGAATGCTACCGTAACCCAATTTAACTATCGATGAAATTTTACCACTTGGTAATACAGACATAACTATATTGCTCGCACTGCATATTTCTTCTTCCAAAGTTGGGTCAACTACATAATTTTCTCCAATCTACAATAAGTCAAGCGTTGATTAGCGTTAAAAGATTAAATAATGAATAATGTGAAATATGTAATGTACATACTTTGCATAATGTTACGATAACTGGACAGTTACTTGTGTTTAACTGAATACAGTCGTAAGCATCGTCTGATAATTGAATATCTGGTTCTCCGCCGTCAAGCGTGGCTGCTATAATTTTTGGAATTTCTGTACTGTATAGAGCAGCTTTAACCGCAGCTCCTATTGCGTCGAACAAATTTCCACCACACTGGAGTACCTATTTTATATGTATCGAAGCCATATTATATAAAAACATTTTTATTTTGAGTTTCAACTACCGTATCAACTTACCAATATGTCAATATAAATTTTCCAACATTTCTTGCCAGGTAAAATACATAGCGTTCTTAAATCGAAAGCGTTGCGCGTTTGATAAGCCACTGCAAGAGTATTACTGATTTCAGTTGCCAAATCATCGCCACCTTTTCCTTCGAACGCTGGCGTTGCATTGGCAGAACTATAAATTAAATTTTATGGTTGATTACTTAACATTCTAAAATTTACGAAATAACGTAACAGAACTTACAACGACGTTACGTACCAATCAACAAAAAAACTCTAAATTTCCTTGGTCCGGTGTATCTGCATTCGGAGTGTCGAGTTCTACTTTAATACCGACAAGTATATCGGTGTTTCCAATACGTAACCTTGCGGAGCCATGAGTTTGTGGCATTAATTTAGTTTCGATTTCCATGGTACGATATTCGCATCGTCTTCTGCCATCGTTCCTAGAGTCTGCCTAATAGTTATAAAATGTCGTACGTTATACACATCGTTTTCATTATAAGTTTGTGAAATACTTACGTCTACACCATGAAGAATAAAAGTTTTTTCGCCAGCGCTTAATATTATTTCTGCCATTGCAGAACCTTATAGATTTTAATGAAATTGCATAAGATTGAAAATTGATTCGACAGACTTCTCTTCTATCTTATTCTAAAACAATTAATACTTGGTTTATTTTTCGATCGTTATTACGCGAGTGATGGGGTGGTGACGGGGTTCACTTAACCTACAATATAAGTAATTCAATTTTATTCTCTCAATCGAATAGTATTAAAAATATGATAAACATATGCATGTGTTTATATATTAAATGCGCGAATCAAACAGCAATTCCAATTTGTGTATACATAAAATACGGATCTTAAGTTTGTGTACTAAGTACACATGTACATAAATATTTAGGTGTATGTGCATGAACAGGTATTTAAGTACGGTGTTAGGCCAACAAAGTTGTAGCGACATGGATTACATATTACTGATACCAATATGTATAATTTTTAAATACCTATAAGAATACCGAAATAATACCGCTATATATATACATACAGGGTGTCCCGAAATTCTCTCAGCATCCGGAAATGGGAGGATGCTGAGATCATTTCAAGCAACATTTACCTTTTTATTAACGAAAAACATGGACCAATCAAAGCGCGACCTACACGTGTTTTTCGTTAAAGCCTCGGATGACATTTTCGTAAAGGAAAATGTTGCTTGAAATGATCTCTGCATCCACCCATTTCCGGATGCTGAGGGAATTTCGGGACACCCTGTATATATATATATATATATATATATGTATTTAAAAATTTACATTATATAACTGAGCATTATGAAAATGTATTTATTAATTAGCAAATACATATTTAAGTAATAAGTATATAAATAATCAGATAATTATTTGCTGAAGCTGAAAATGTTATTGATTTGTAGAACATCGAAATCGAGATCAAAATCGAGATCGATGTCGAAATCGAGATCAATATCGAAATCGAAATCGAAATCGAAATTGCGGTTCAGCGGGAATGTAAGCAGTAGGAAAAGTGTTAAAAAATTATTTTATTTGTTTAAGTGTTCACACGTTAATAGTCGAGTCCTTGTGTAATACGTTTTTTATCGCGTCTTTCGACTTCTGAACTCCGAGACGAAATTGTCCATATTCTGGACGAATTTTCATTCCCCGATAATAGTAGACAAGACTCATCTCGTAGTCACCCAGATGATACAGGGCTTCCGCTTTACAGTATATTGCTTTAGCCATATTGGCGCTTTTCATTTTATATTTCAGTGCGTTTTCAGCATCTTGTAACGCTTTCTGAGGTTCTCCCAATAACAGGTGACACTTACTCCGGGCTATTAACGCATTTCTGTCGTTCGGTTCAAGATTCAGTGCCTGAAAAAAAGCAATGACAATTATTTAAAAAAAAAACACATGTATACGTGCTTCCCAACTATTTAGATGACTTGGAATACGTAGTCGGGGCATGATTCTGAACAAACTTATTCCTATTCCTATTTATTCCTTATTTTTCAAACAAGTAAATGATTTCTTGTGGGTCTGTTTCATTGAAAGTCGAACACAGTCGAAATATCTTTCGAGGGAATAATGCTACGAAGGAAATGTTTAAACAGCACGAAGTTGCTTAACGCGAAGGGGTGTGTTGTGTTATGCATTAATTTTGTTCGGAATAAATGGAAACCTTATTGATACAATTCATGGCGACCATAACATCGCCGATGCGCATTTCGCGCAATCCCAAGGCAAGCATGGCGGTCGGCTCCGTGTTCTCTGGAAGTTGCATATTCCGATCTTCCTTTTGCTTCATCTTTAACGATTGCTTGATGTCCTTGGTGCCCATGTTCACCGCCGCGGCCCGGTCTTTATCCGTGTACACTTCCTCCTGACGATGAACGCCGTTATCCTGCCGGCGTCATTTCTTTTTCTTCTGGATGTTCATCTCCGATTCGATCGACGATTTATCCGTCTTATGCTTTTGCTGTGTCTTGTCCTTTCTCTTCTTCTTTCTTTCGTTGCTGACACAGCTCTCTTTGTCAACGTCTTCGGAGGATTCCACGGCGAGGCAAGTTCCCAAGGACGAAGGGTTTTTAGTCGGAGTACAATCTGGCTCCTCCGATTGCCTCGAATTCGTCGTCGCATCTGCGGGAGCTCGCACGTAGCTTTGAAGAAGATCGTGATGATGCAACGACGGATTTAAAATGTCCATGATCTTGGAGTCGATCGCATCCGCTGCACTCGCCGCTTCGCTCGCCGCTTTGGTCGCCGCTTCGCTCGCGATTACCTCGGACATTCTTCCACTATCTCCGCTTCTTCTTTCAGATCTGTCACCGATTCGTAACGATTTCTGCGAAGCGTCGTTGATATATACATATATATGTATATATCTTTTTTTAAATAAATTTCTATGATCCGCGTTTAATTCTCCAACGAGGGAAGCGTTCTTCAAGTTCACTGATGTTTCACGGGACTGCTTCGAAATACTAGCTTCTTTCATGGGTCTCGCGTGTGGAACGGACGTGTGGTTATCGACACCTTAGCCGGCGGCTTTGTTTCCTTAGAAACAGTCAACAATGCGGGCGAATTCGGCACGTGAGAAGATCTTTGATCATACGTAACACGAACAAAGACTTCCACATTTTCGATATACATTACATACATATGTATTCCTATATACATCCTCTTTGACCCGTCGATTCTATATATCTCGAGATCAGGGTGGTTCTCCACGACAATGTAAGACGAAAATGAAGAATAAAAATATCAACATTTATCACACAACTAGCTGTACCCGCGACATTGCCCACGTGCAACAACCAATCCTGATTGATTATTAACGTGATTAAATTTCCAATCGCCAAGGTAGTCTCAGATAGAGATAGAGATTTTATTTTCAGACAACAAAATTCAACGAAATTAATTTAAAAAACGTGGTAAAATGAGTAATTTTTCAATGAATTTTAGTTGAAGTTTCATCCCGTTATCTTTTATGCGGTTTCATGTTCATTTCAATTCTTATCGACGATCAAAATGTTCCGTCGCTCGTGGAATTAGATTTTGCTTGATTTTCCGCGATCGTTTTCACGTTTTTTCTACGTAGGAAAACTGCCGTAACTGGTGATGAATGTAACGATACAACTAATTGCGAGAATACTAAATACTGAAGTATTGAAATCTTCAAAACATAATTTTTGTAAAAAAATAATTTGGAAAAGGAGATGAAATAGTATATAGGCAACGAAGAATTTGGTATGTTCCACATACTGCACACTACATACATACTGCTTTCACGAATTACAAGCTCCGCAACAGGTAGAAGAAAATACAGTGCATCCCAATTTCAACGCTACGGTCATCAACAGAAATTGTCGCAATAATTTACGCTAACCGCGATAGTTATGTTGAAAAAAATAGTACGTGAAATTGTTTTCGAAAGGGAGGCTTCGATCTTCTAATCTGTGGTTGATTCCATCTGCCGAAAAAATGTTTCAATATTTTCCGACAGTTGTCGACATTTTTGAGAGAACACTTCAGAACACACGTCTCCTCGTTTTTACTAATTCGTCACATCGTGCAAAAGTACTTTTTTATTAGAAAGTCGAAGTCTCGATCAAAGTTTAAGTATGGACAATTTCTCGAGAATGGGAAATTTATAGTGGTCAAATACTTTTCTTGACATTTTTGTATTTTCATTTTATATGTATAGAGTATACATACACATAGAATATACATACGTATATCACATCGCGCGCGCGTTATGCGAAATTACGTGCATTAAAAAGCGAAGGAGTGTTTTCTAACGATTTACTGAAACTTTCCTAATCTATACAAAATCTTTCGTACTTAAAGAACTTACTTGATTGAGCAGATACATTGCTTTATGGTAATTCTCATTTTTTACGTGTACCATTGCTTCGTTTACGTATAATTTCTTTTCCGAAAGAGCGAGACGTTTCACCCGCGATTTACTATTAACGCTGCGACGATTTACCATGATGCTTTGAACTCTATAATATATATATATATATATATATACATATATAAAGTTCGATCATAACGCGACACAACTTTTATTACGTAAGTATGAAACGCGGATAATAAAAAATGTGTCCTTTATTAACTTAATTAGAGTATTATTCGGTTCAACTCTAGCCCTAAAGGTTTTTATAAATCAAAAATTACGGCTGATACCTTTACTTACCAGCCTTTCTTATGAAGATCGCGAAAGGTTAAATTAAAAATTTTATACGTTCTTTATATATTTCTCATTTAAATTAAATTGATCTTAACGTAACTCGTGCACAATTACAAAAATCAATAAATTATTGAATGCATTATTAAATGGCAAATAATCAAATCAATTGTGAAAAATGTGTGGCGAGTGGTGAGTGGTGACTAAACAAACTATATATGTATATATGCAATATAGGTACTGATTTTTATTAATACTTTTAATTGTCACTCTTGCATCATTTAATTGTTCACTCACGTATTAATTCAATCCTCAGTTTTCAAATATTCCGTTTTTGCACGCATAACACATCCTTCCATTCGTGTATTCACCGTTCCTATCAGATGCCATAACTTTCTCGTACTATCTGTAATTCTTAACTTACGACCGGAACTTTTCTGTCTATACTTTTTGTCATGTCTCCCTACTCCTGGTAATCAGGATTAATCAATATGAAAGCGGTAACAGGGGACAAAGATATAACGACATTCTTTCGTGACTTCTTTCTCTCCCTTGCCTCGTTCAAGCCTATAATAGAAATACCTAATAGAAATAAACAATTACAAGTACTTTCTTCCGTGCTAAGGTTATTGCGGGCTCCGATAAAAAAATAAATATGCAACAATACTAAACAATACTAAGAGAGATAGAAACTTAGAAACGAGGAAAGGTTGATTTTTATATTTAATACTTCGCTAACTACGCCATAGCTATCAAACATTACGAAGTGTCCGACGTTAAATATATTTTGTGGAGTGTACGTATGAAAAAAAATAGAATTTAAATAAATAAACGAAAGCAACAACTAGAATTTAAAGCGTGAATTATAATAAAATGAGAATAAGAAATGCAACTTTTAGATGAAACTATTAACAATAGAATGTATCCGTGTATAAACATAATTATTAATGAGTGTTTCACGAGATCAATATTTTATCAGTTCACAATCTTCTGCCATTGCTTCGGTTTACAATTTAGATTTAGCGCCATTCTAACATGCTGTCGTCAGCTGTCGTGTAGTCACGTGTAGCAGCGTAGAAAGCCATCTATGTGTAACCTACTGAACTACACATTAAGATTAATTTTATCACCGACGAGATACTGTTAAAGACTGCCAGCAACTGCCAGCGCCCGTGCTATTCCGCGGCAGGGTACATGGGCGCAATGGGCGGTTGTTGTATTAATATAAAAGGAATAAATAAAGAGAGTGTGATAAACTTATTTGCCGTTTTATTTGTTGAATCCCAATCTTCCCAAACATCCGATTGGTCGTCGAATACCACCACTGAATTTACAAAATTTTTAAACGTCAGACTTGCCATTGAGTTGTACGATTAAATTTCGGATACCTCCTTCGATATCATGTTCTCCTAATACAAAGTTCAATTTCCGAAAGGCTGGCAGTCTTTAACTGTATCTCGTCGGTGATTTTATGTATAAATCTTCTATTCATTTCCTTATTAAAAATATATTTACACATAACTTTCTTTCACTTCTTTTAAATTACAGTCATTGTATGAATGTTTACTTTTTGCATACTTTACTCAACTATAATAACTGCGATAATAACTGACTAACAAGTTGGCAAGCAAAGAGTACGGATACAATTATGTACATATGAATCCACATGTATATGTATCTCTACTCTACCCAACTCTACCATACTCTACTCATTCTGCTCTCCGTCAAACGTAGGATTATATATTATATTTAGTGAAAGAATAGCAATGAATGTGAATATTAAACTGTAAATTACACAGATGTAAGCTCTGCTAAATGTAATGTAAATGTGATGCATAAAATAGACATTTATATAGTCATTAATTTGGCTGTTTTCTATTGCACACGTATAACCTGTACGTACATATGTAATAACAATACTTGTTCATAACCTGTCAACGATACAATAACAATACACAATATTTATTTAGACATATTCTAATTGTCTTTTAGGTAAAACATTTGAGAAACATTAAAAAGACATACATCGAATTCCATATAATGAAAAGTCCGTTCATATATTTTCGTGGGATTCGTAAAAGGAAACTTGTGACAACGAAAAAATGTAAGTTGTATGTTTAAATGTAAAATGTATATTTCATTTATTTATTTGTTTTACAGGGAGGAATCATCAGGACAAACTACTATTAAGGACGTAACTAGTCCTGCTCCATCTTCGATTTCTGTAAATGATGCTAAAAAGAAGTGTAACCTATCGTTTTCTTTTAATTTTGACTTTGATGACGTTAACAGCGATGCGTCCTCTGATTCCGAGACCGCGGACCTGCAAATCGATGTTTCCGAAGTTGATAATTACGAACCCTCGAATAAACACAAAAGGGATGCCGTCGAAGAAACTTCTTCGGTCATTAATGAAATGGAAGAAGAAATTGAAAGGCAACTTGACGCTAAAGCAGCAAAAACTAACTTAACAGCCACAAATGTAAAAAACATCATAAAACATGTTATTACCAACGAACATGTAATGGCTATGGTTAAAAATCGTCTTCAGGACACGGAAGACGATATACTATTCGAGCCTAAATTGACTAGAGCGAAAGCAAAGTATGACATAGCAAAATACATTTCACATAAGATTGATGACTTTTTCAGAATAATCAATTTAATTGAAATATCACATGTCTTTGTAGAGAATTAGCAGCGGCGCAAGTTAATATACCGTGGCCGATTACACGAGTAAAAATACCTACATCGGAAGTACAAGCACTAATCGAAGAAGAGCTACCAGAAGATTCCTCCGACGAAGAGTATAATCCAGAACAAGATAAGCAAAGCGACGACGAGAGAGAAGCGGAAATATCTACGAACAACGATGTGGATTCACTATCCTCAACACCAACAAATAATTGCAATTCGATATCGGTCGAGCAACCTAAGTCACCAAACATTCAATATGATCCAGAAGGAATTTTTAAAATTCCAGAGTAATACAATTTACGCAATATACAAATAAATAAATAAATAAATATATATATATATATATATATAAATGAAAGTATTTTAATTAATTGTAAGCAATATTTTTCAGTATTCCTCACGTACCAACAGAAGAAGAAAGTATTGGCCAAAGAACACGTTCAAAACTTTGTTTGAGCGAAACACCTTTGGAACAAATTGAACAAGCATTTATACCGCCGGATATAACAACTGATATGTACGATTGGGACTGCGAGATCGACGAAGATTGGGACAATTTTTTAAAAGAGTTTACCCAACCGTTAACTCAGGAGCCTATAGTCGAGGATGATCCAGAAGCAGATCCAGAGTATAATATTTTAGAAGACGAAGAAACAGAATTTCGTATGTGTACTTCATATTTTAGACTTTTCAATTCGTTGTTAATTCGGATTACCGAAAATGAATGATTTATTTGCAGTGGACAAGGAAGAATTGAGAGCTGATAAAGCTGTAAAAGTTACTCGTAAAGAATTAAATAATTTAATCGCAGAATTATTTGAATTTACCGATACATTTTCAAACGAAGGAGAGGAAATTTCCAAAAAGAGAAGATCTCCTGAAAATTTAAATTCAAATATTGAGAATAATTCTATGGTAAGGAGATAATCTTCTAACCACATTTATACGTTTTTAAACAAAAAATTCAATTTTATCTTTCAGGATTGCTCTGTAATAAATTTACTGCCCGTTTATAAAGAACCCGAGATTCCCGAATTAATGAACACTAACCAAAGACAATTATTAGCAGTTCAAATGTGTCAGCATGTTCAATTAATGGTGCAACATTTTGCTATGACGTATAAACATCCGGACCTGCATTTTCAATCGAAAAGTTGCAAAGAGAATTTACTGAGTATAAGGTGAGTTCGTATTATTGCGCAATTTAATTATTAATTATAAATATACATAGAATGAGCAGTAATTTTCTGTGGCATTTACTTCAGGAATTTAAGTAACGGTCCTAATTCTGCATTTAATGCAGCAAATTTGCCAGATGCTTTAAAACTGGTGTCCGATTGGGAAAACAAATTTTTGGATAATCAATTTTCCGAAGATTTCGAAAAGACTGTCTTGGACGAAAATACAGTGAACGAGATATATTCTTCGAACAGATGGAAATACGTGCCAAAGTTTCATCCAGAATTAAAGAAATTATTCATGGAAAGTAAAGCATTAATGTATCCACAACTTTTACCCGAATTACCTTTCAAGAGTGATTTAAGAGTGCGTAGCCCGTATCTGAAATCTGAAAATTCGTAAGTAGATATATTTTCCTATTTTTGTAGTACGTTATAATTCATTAATGTTTCTTAATCTTTTTTTTTTGTTGTTGTTTAGTTTAATCGCACTGGGTCTTGAACAGTTTGTTCCTTTTGTTGCATCAAAACCAAGAAAGTTCAAACATAAAAATCTTATACTAATGGATTCATTGGAATTAATCGTTCAGTACTTATTACCGTGCAAAGAACCCCATGTACTGTATCGTTACGTTCAAAGACGTAGACGTGCAAAAGATGGCAATCCGATAAGGGTACGTACTGCGCAGTACGTAACTTAAATTAAAAGTACTGCAATAAACTATTGTTTTTTCAGCATTACTTTGAAAAAGGTTGTGCTCCTAGAACAATACATTATATACCACAACAATATGATCTGAAACCGCTAAAGGAACAACCGATAGAATCTTTACCTACAGAGTGGCAGAATTATCTTAACAGTGTACGTTTATCGAAATTTATTTGAATATCTTAATCTAAATACATCTAAATATGATACATTTAGACACCATCTGAAAAATTTTGAAAATTAGACGGTGTTAATAAATTTATTGTTTGATCATTGAAAATTATTCACAGACGAAACAGAAAATTGATGCGTTAAAGAGAAAACACATATTGAACTCGTATAATGATCTGATGAAAAAGGATGACTGTATGAATGGAATGTTTAAAACTTATACAACCGTTCCCATTATTCATCCCTTACGAAATCCTATTGTGAACATGTTTCCAAGGATATTACCTACACCGACGAGAAAAAAGAATCCAAATAAGCAAACAACAAAAAATATTTCGTACCTGAATGAAAACGTTAAATCTGACAATTCAGCAGAAGTATCTAGCAACGAGTCGAATACAGGATCGTGTAATTCTGATATAGTAAATACAGGACGGACATTGCAACGTGCTGACCCATTGAAAAGTAAAATGCATGCGGAAGAGAAAGAAAAACCATCGGGAAAAAATGAAGAAGAAGAAGACAATCAAAATGAGGAGATTACAATATCAACTACATCAAAACATTCCAAGTTTTCCAAAAAGTCTTCTGGCATAGTACAAGAATTGCCGCAATTGAGAAGGACTACACCTAGATTAGCAAAGACAAGAAGTGCTCAAAACATGAAGTTGATGGCTCAAGTTCTGGGATCGAAAGGATTATCTTCTAGTTGCAATACTTTAAAATCTAGAGAAAAGAGTGATATGGATAAAAATTTTGAGAAAACACAATCCTTACCGAAACTTGTAAGTAAAACTAACAATATATTCATAAAAACATGTCGTACTATATATCCTTATTCTAGGATAACGAAGACGAAATAGCAGAACTAATGTTAGCAAGTACAACTATTAAAAAGGATTCAATTAGCAGAAAGAAAGCTAAAGAAGCTAGAGAGATAGAAAATATTAAAAGGCTTTTGGAATCGGAAAATCCGCTAAACGAAGAAGAAAGGGGATCAAGTATGTATATTCCAATTAATTGGAATAATTAATATCTGAACAATCTTATTAAGTCACTTAATTATTCAAAGATAATTAAACATGTTTGTTGTTTGTTTGTTTGTTGTACAGAATTTGCAGCATCGTATCTACAAAAGTTGCATTTAACATTGGAGTCCACTAGTCCCAATGTATTTCGATCCGTCGTAAAATTATACTTAGATTATTATGAGAAATTAGATAGCATTAATCAAACGGAGAGCGAATTATCCTTTTCTAATGAGCTTGGAGCTTCGCAAAATGAAAAAATTGTGGAACAAACAGCAAGAGATAAAGATGCTATAGCTATTAATTTATACCAGGATGTATGCGAGAAGTTACACGAATATCCTGAACTTTGTACAGACTTTTTGTTATTTTTGAAACCGCATCAAGCAGCGATACTGGATAAATCAGTTGAATATATAATGCTTCAAAAAATGAGTGAATTTATCAATGTTGCACAAATATTTTTCACTAAACAACCTTCACGAATAGCAAAAATGATGCAAGCTATTACGCAACTTTCATCTGATCCTCAGACCACATTGGAGCATGTTCATTCGATTATGGCCCCTATACTTAAGGGACACCCATTAGTTATGGATTTATTTTTACAAGTATTACCTACCGCTAAACCACCTGAAAGGTATAATATTTACAACAATTAATAATACACATAAGGTATTTACACTGCATTACCTAATATGTGTAATTATATGTGTATATCTTCTTTTACAGTTTATTTGCGTCGCATATGTTTGAAAATTTTACATGTCCTGTGGGACCGCACGATAAGAATAAAGTTTATGCCGAAGATGCACCAGAATTATATGAAAATATTGATCTGCCACTATCGGGTACCCAAGAAGATCCTTACGGTGGAGAAAATTGCAGATGTAATTGCCACAACGAAGACGATTCTATTTGTAAAAGTATTTCTGAACATTGTGTCTCTTGTGGAACGAGGGTAACAAAATTCGCATTACTTTTTATCCGCTTTTATATTATTTTATATGGACTAGGTATTGCAGTAGAACTAATGAAACAATACAAAATTCTTTCCACAGTTTCTCAATGGAAAGATTTATCTTCAAACATCCGAAGGCCTAAGACCTGCTAAAATTATTTTCCCTGGTGCCGATGAAGAAAAATTGGAAAATATAGCTCGCGTATCTTTAAAAACAGCAGATAAATTTGTTTCTCCTATTCCGTCCAGAGCACGAAGAAAATCATCTAAGAACGAGTCCAATTCTGACGAACAATATCAGAAACCTTGTATGTCAAAAGGTTCGCCTGTTAAGGATAACGAAGAGATAGGGAAAGTAGTGGTAAAACCTAAAAGAAATATCAAACCTACACCAAAAACAGATAAAAAGCGAGATTTAAAAAGGTTGGGAAGCACAGACCGAATAGACGTAAACGCGAAACGTGCACGAATAACACAGTATAAAGGCAAAAAAGAAAGAAAAGTCGATAATAAACAACAAGGAAAATTGGAATGTACAGATTCGCATATTGATCATGAAAAATTGGACGGAGCATCTAGCACAAATACCGTTATAGAAATAAAGAAAAAAATTTTATCAGATGGAGAAGGTGAAATATCAAACGATAGCGCAAATAAAACGGACTCATCCGAAGATGTTATAATCTCGAACACAAATGTAAATATTAAACTGTGGACACGACAAGAAGACATGATTCTTCTACAAGCTATTAAGAAAGAATATTCTGATAACTCACTCGTTATGGTCAGTAAAACATTGGATCGTACAGTTGAACAAGTAAGTTTTCGTGTCATTTCTCTTGTCTATTTTCAATATTTAATATATACAATAATAATTACTGATTACTATAACTCTGATGCAGGTGAAAGAAAGATGTGAAACGCTTTTGACATTATTACAAAAAATGATGTAACTATACAGTTCACAAGAAATGAATTTTCTTTAGCATATTCTTCTCTATATTCTATATATATACTGGTTAAATGCAGGTAAATGAATTTCCTCTCGCATAGAATATTTTGTGTTTAAATGCATTTACATGATAACATATAAATTAATTTTATATACTTCTACACAGACTACTTTAATATATTACCGAAGCCGGCATTTGAATTATAGAATTCAAATGAAAATGTGTATTTTCAAAAAAAATTTGAATTAAAAATTCAAAATATTCATACTGTCCTTTTAAATAAAATGAAATACACGGAAACTTCCAGACTTCAGTCTTAGTTAGAAGATTTATATTTTAAAACTATCTTTCCCCTTAATTACGAGTTAGCTGTATTTGTTCCGAACAGATAAAATCATTTTTTAAGGTTTTACAAAAAGAAAATTTAATTTTACGGGAATTTACACCCGCAACAAACTCATTTTACAGAATATAGTATATAGTATATAATGTCGTTACTCATTGATTACATACTAAAATAATTAACTTTCATGCGGAATACAGAATAAAGTTTTGATTGCGAGATAATTCATTTAATACATTATACAAAGTACAAATAGTTTAATGTTTATTTTTATAGTGACTTTTATGTACATAAACAATCTTCAATAATGAAAATTTCATAAAAATTACACAGCAGTAATATTTGTTTTATGTTCTCGCAATTATTATGAAATTTCATACTTGTTACGTCTCTTACATTCTTTTTATATGTATCTTAACGACAAAACAAACGTGTTAAAGAAAACTTGAAAAAAGTATAGCTACCCTGGAATGAATCAAGCCAAACCGAATGCATCTGTGTTCGAGAGACAAAAGAGTACGACATAGATTTTCAATTTTCTGTTACAAATAATGATAGCCAAATAAACATAGGCTCTCGCAGATACGATTGAGTGTAGTATAGCATGTAACATAACTAACGTAAAAATTATTATTGTTGAATCACATGGGTATAAACTATGTATGCTTTGGAAAAATGATCTCTACCTTGGTTAAGGTAATATTGGAATTGCTAGACTGCAAATTTTATGCATTTCTACCAAAAATGACCAAGTCAAATGATTTTTTACTACGATTTAGCCGCACTGAAACCAGCATGAAACCATTTGCAATGTAAACTGTTGGGATAATTTTCATAAAGGAACACAGTTTACACTTATGTTTATGATCAACATTGCATGAACATATTTTATCATTTGGATTATCTATCAATCATGTCTTCCTTATTTGACCCAGTTACCCAGTTTTCTCTTCAGATTCAATTCATTGCAGGAAACCTATAAAAAAATATTCCTTGCATTCGAAAATGTAAGAAAACGACACAGCACGTTACCATAGCATGTACACTTGATAAATTATTTGATCACAATATGGAACGTCGTTGCAATTAATCGATCATTCTTTGATCACATTTGATATTTATGTATAGTATATTGTAAGCAAACATACAAACTATGTGTAAAGTGTATTGACATATGTGTGTCTTTTGTGTGCGCGAGTGCGCTCGCGCGTGTGTACGTATGGTTATTTTGCAAATATTAGAATTTCATTTTGTACAAGTCAACTGCACATATAAAAAAAATAATGAATTTTAGAGTACTTCCATGCTATCTACATCGATACCAATATCAAGGAAATCTTCTTCGTAGTCTTGAATATGCCTTTGTACAAGCGCATGTTCAGAATGGTCTGGATCATCTGTTACGGGACTAGGTGGTGGATTAGTCACTGTACGATCGGAATCCGTAGGCATCCTGTCCATGCCTTCGCCGCGTCTTAATCTCGCTTCTTCAGCTATTTCTTTCGTAGAAAGTTCTGCCTTTGTTAAAAGAGCGGGCAGATCTTTTTCAGAACCATCTGTACGGAAAGTATTTTTGTATAAAGTATATCATATATCATCTATTTTCAAAATAATAATCGTAAACACGAAACAGTATACTCGCTTTCTAAACATTTAATTAATTCTTGCGCCTTCTGCCTTCTAGCACTGGCATCTGCCTTTTTTTTATCAGAAACTTCCTTTTTACATTGGGAAAAGATTTCTCTTATTTTTTCCTGTGGAATATGCTCATCATGTTTGACTAGCCATAAATAAACTCCACCCGTGGTTCTTCTTCGAGATCCTTTTAACGTTAATATTCCACCTCCTTCTTCAATTTTTCTTGTTTTTTGGAAAAAATCGATAGCTTTCTCTTTCCCAATTACGTTCACGATTCTGTCTATCAACAATACGAACACAACGTATATTTCAATTACTTGAACCATGTATATAAAACTAGATGAAATTAATTTTTCTATAAAAAATTATTACCGCAATATTGTTACAACTTTTGAAGTAATATGTGAATACTCTTACCTATAAGATTTTTCTGCCTCTCGTTAAGTTTCTCCGCAATATCCGTAGCCACGTCTGTATCAGTGGACTCAACTGTCGTACTTAGATCTGGTACATTTCGTACAGCTCCTTTCTGTTTATCCACATCCATTGCATTTCGTCTCTTTCCTAATCTTAGCTTAACGTTACTTCTGTCTGAATTTGTTCTTTTATTTGTCAATCTCTTTTCTGCTTCTTTCTCATCTTCCGAACTATTGTTGTCCTGTTGTTCTTTATCCCAACTGCCATTTACAGAGTAATGGTATGGAACACTATAATTTTCCACATTACGCTCTTGGTAGCGCTTCTTTGTCACACCGCATAATACTAAATCCTCCGTCAGAGAATCCTCTTGCACTTGAGTGCACCAAATTCTGTACTTATTATTTTTGTTTTCCCAGTCTTTTGTGGAGCACCTTGATCGTTTTAATTTTAGCTTGGGTTTTTTACTTTTGACATGTCTCGAATCTGAATCAGAGTCGCTTTCAGAATCTACAGAATCATCGGATTCGTCATTGTATCGTATCTTTGGGGGTTCCTCTTTATTTGATGCTGCAGGAGGTCTTTTTAAAACATTGTACGTTTCGATATCACTTGCCTAAATCAAAATATATTATTAGAGAATACTTGACAAGTATATTTCGTTGTAAAAGATATTTCATTCGAAAAGGGTTGCGAGCAGAATTTATCATTATTTCAACTTGAGATACGTGAAAATATTTGCAATTTATGTTTAGACTCGAACACTTAATTTCATCTTGACTGAAAGAGGTTAGATTCTTGTCATATTATAGAATTATGATATAACGGACCTCATCATCGATAACTTCGCCATCCTCGAGATCTAAAGGCTCCGCTTCCATATTTTTGTTTCTCAACACTAACAATTTCTTCAAAGAAGAAATATCAACTAGAATAACAGTTATTGAACAACTTCCACTAAATAAATAACTTTGTTCGGCCTACGGTTTCACCTGTTTTACCCAAAACACAGAGAACTCTTATGTATGCAGAAATGAAACTTTCATGTGTTTCTAATGCATTCTAATGTTTCTCTCGACAACCATAATGCGCTTGCGTACGAAAATAGTGCTTCTTGAATATAGCTGTGTCAAGCTGTGTACACACAGTAGGCTTTTATAGAGGTGGGACTCTAGGACGCTAATGGATTTCTGATCGGCCAATGGCAACGCCACGCTCAGCAGAACTCGCGCTGATTGGTCTTTGTTTTTCGTTAATAACAAAGGAAATTACAAAAGAAAAAGATGCCTCACCTCAGGAATCACCACTTTCAATTTCCCCTAAACTTTCTGGAACACCATGTATATTTCGAGAGATCTTCTTTGGCACAAAAATCTTTTGCACACAGCTCGATTGCGCATGTTGCGCACACGGTTCTTTACGCACTGTTTTGCACACAGCATTATCCCCACTGATATATATATATATAGTATATATCAGTGATTATCAACAATTATCGTACAGCGCCAATTGAGTGTTCACCAGTGTTTACCACCAGAAGCGCCACTGCAGTCAACTGCGATTGTATGATGGTTCTACACTGGGTATGGTACCCCGTGAATTTTACTAGAAAAACAAATGAAAACCGTGTTGCAGGAACCAGTTGTTTGTCCTTATACGAACATGTTACGAGCTGTGTGAGGGTTCGTTCTAAATAGGAAGGTTCAACGCACTTAGAGGCGTAGAGGTGAATTACGAAACAGACAGAGAGAGGGAGAGTGTTTCTTACAGGAGAGACAAAGACAGAGAATACGAAACAGCTTGCTTTTTCAATGTGCCTGCTCATTATGCATTTAGCAATGAAGAAATGTTTTTTGATGCTATTTGTGTTGAATATTCTCTGAATTATTGCGTGATAGCGTACAGAGCTCTTTTTTGCAAATTGTCTCTCGAAACTTTACAAACAATAATAGTGTATGTTTATATAGAAGAATTTTTTTATTTACATTAGCGTGTACACAGTACAATTAGGATCCATTTTCGAACGAACACCGAAGTAAATAACATTCGATGATTTTAATTTAATAATTTCGATTCTCCTCGCGATTGCGATCCCTGTCGCGATCGCGTCTCTGACGACCCCAGTCCTGTCCCTGCCGGTTGTAATTCTGCCTATCGCGGAAATTTCCTTGATTTCCTCTCGAGAAGAAGTTGCCTGCAAGAAAAGACGTCGCGCGTTATTATCGTATTCTTCCGAGCGCCGAACAAACAATTCGAAAAATCGATCAACCCACCTTGCTTCATTTCGAAGATACGTTCGTTCGAGTCGACGAAGTTATTCACTTTATCGGTGAGTTGCAAAGCTAGAGACTGGAGTCGGCTCGGTTCGCTGCGATGCATGACAACGGTCTCTGTGGGGTCATCCAGCGATGCCATCAGCTCTTCGTTGATAATCATTTTACTGATAATGGAATGAACAATGGGTCGCTTCAATTGGAACATCTCCGCTAGTTTCGGCATAGAGATGGAATCGTAGACGTGCGAGTACGTAAACAAATACGTTCTCAAAGCTTCCTCTTTGATCAATCTCGTAAGCATGTCCCGAACTTTATCCGCTTGATAAAATAGATCCCAAACTTTCGCGTTCATCTTATCGTTGATTATGAAATTATTGCATGCCGACCAATTTCCGTTGCGCATCGCTTTCGCCGCGGCGACGACGTGCTCTCTCATCGATTCCGGAGGACCGACCAACGATTGACGTTC
>CM052325.1:11251089-11308275 GCA_028455615.1 Lasioglossum zephyrum
AATTTTACGAGCCCACACGGTCATATCGTGCCTCTGGCCGTTTTCAGAATTTTGGCTATCTGGGAGTAGTCAAAAGCGCTAGATAAAAGATCAATCTACACTGCAGTTGCCCTGAAAAATCGTATTTTTTCGTTTACAAAGCGTAATTTCCATTATTTGGCATCTTTATGAAAATAAAGTGCTTCCGAATAATGCAAATTACGCCTTGTAAACATAAAAATAGGATTCTCTAAGATTTTCTAAGATCTGGATTGATCTTTTATCTAGCACTTTTAACCATTGAAAAACCCCATCTTTTCACTATTGAGAAATCGTTGAAACATACCTAAACCCTTAAGTAATTCATCTTCCACTGATTTAGGAGAAATAGACCCTGTACAGGAAGAGTTGGCAGGTCGTGTACGGGAAGTTGGAAATCATGCGATCTGGAGTTTGTCCAGCTGTAAACCTGGTTTCGGTGTGGATCAACTACGAGACGATGTTACGGAAACATATTGGCAATCTGATGGTCAGCTTCCTCATTTGGTCAATATTCAGTTCAAGAGGAAAACAACGATACGAGACATATGTATCTATACGGATTATAAACTGGACGAAAGTTACACTCCCAGCAGGTAAGACAATTACAATGATAAACTGCAGACAGCCAGGATTTCTTCTTGTTAACACAGTAAGTTGTTCTTTCTAGGATAAGTATTAGAGCAGGCACAAATTTTAACGATCTTCAAGAAGTAGAAGTCATGGACTTGAATGAACCCAGTGGTTGGGTTGTGATTCCGATAAAAGATATAAACGACAGACCTATTAGGACATTTATGATACAGATAGCTGTGATAAGCAATCATCAAAACGGGCGTGACACTCATATGAGACAAATTAAAGTTCACAGTCCTACACAGGACGTTCTCGGACCACCAGCTCCTTATATTCCAGGCCAGTTTCTGACCAATGAATTTTTACGTTATGCAACAGTTAGATAAAATCTATAGCAAATCGAGTTTCCTTAGCATTAAATAAAATTTCTTTACAAAAAATACGCTCACGTTTTCTTTGTACCTTTATAATCAAATGTTCACAGATATACAATTAACTACAGCTGCCATTTCCAAACATCAGATATGTGTACAGAGCAGTGTGTACTCGAATTCAGAGAATTTCTATTATGGATTGTAAGGAAAAAAAATATAAACACATTGTACAATGGCTTCCTCTTCGTCTATGATACATCTCTGCTTATGAAGTAATGCTCAGAGTAACGATCCAAGTCTATGTGCAAACATGATATTAAATTCTGTGTTAGTTTTACTATTAATTAACATAACAAGTTGTTGGGTAAATCGGCAAGAAAGTAACGTTTTGAATACTGCACTTGATAGAACAACGAAATTCTTTGAGAAATTACGATTAGACCATGGTATAGTTTTTCATTGATTATACACTAATTACACTTTTTTTTAAATTAAACATTATGCATTGTGATATTGTGTTTAGAAATAAAAAGTTTGGACGCTAATGCATTAACTAAAATTGACGAGAAAATTGAGGAACATATCGTGAATACGTCGGAAACCAGCTTCGGTCGTCATAAGAGAGAAGTATCAAGAGTGTTCAACAGGGGTACGTATTTATTAAAAATAGTATTAAAAATAAATATAATTTCTGAACAATATATCATTTATAAGCTCACAAATCTGAGATCTCGCTAAATTTCCCTTCAAGCCCGAATAGTTCTTTAAACGCATGTTGTAAATTAAGGTCCGTTAAATATTTCAACAATTGTCCCAAATCGTTATGTCGTTCGGAAGTGGGAAAAGCTATTTCTTGGATATCGCTAAACTGACGCATACTATCTATATTCGGACAATCCTCGTGTTTTTCCAATAATCGTATTACTATTTTGTGCCAGTTCATAGACTTTATCTGAAATCGTTAACGAAAGTTACAACTATGTTTAGATCAGTTATTATTAGACTGCGGATGTTTATGCAATTTACAATTTTTGTTGACGAATTTGAAGAAAGTGGAATCGAATAAAATCTGATTTTCAGTGGTAGTAGCCTTCTTAGAACTGAAATAAATAAAAATCGTACTGAATATTGTCGAATCTTATGTTGTAGTATTTTTTGAAAATTTTGTTTAGAAGCTATAAATGCATAAAGATCTACAGTTAGGGTAGTTATTGTTATTACTAGACTGTGGATCTTTATGCAAAATAGAAAATGTTCGCATTAATTACAGGAAACAAATAAAAGTTGTATTCTTCTTTTAATTATCCTACTAAGTTGAAACTAATACAATATATTGATATCCTTAAATGTTTCTAACATGTTCCCTGTTTTAAATTTTACGTGTCCATTTCTGTCGCAAATGCATAAAATCCGCAGTCTAGTTATTATCTATTGCATACTTCTTGCCAATAGTATTCACAGTCTTCGTAGGCACCCTCTACGCAAATAACGCCTGGCTTTCCAGCCATAGAGAAACCTGTAAGAGAATTTTCTTTGGCTAAATTAACTATCTCCTTCCTTTTAAATTTACTGTATATATGGTGACTGTATATCCAATATCGGGCAAAAGTTGTAGATTTCTGTTGGTCGTTGCTGCATCCACCGTTCGATTCTTTCCCCTGAATCGTATTAGAAGCAGCAATGTGATCTTCTCCGTTATCTTGCAACCACGATATCAATATGTAAATGCATGGTTCGTTCTCCTCTTGACGTTCAACAATGTCGCTCAGAGCTCGATTTAAGAGAAGCTGTTGAGTTCTATGTAACGAGGAACTCCTCGCGTATACTGTTGGTTTCTCTCTGGGATAATTAATAGACAGACTAACTAATAATTCAATATTTCCCTGTAGAAGACACAGGAGTTTTAAAAGAATATTATAGCGGGAGAAAGTTTATTAGAACAGAGTCAAAGACTTACACCGTTCACCGGAATGTCGATCGAGTATTCCAATTGTTGTGGAAGTTCTTCTGTTGTATTTTCAATGAATTTGTTAATGTCAGCAAGTATCCCATGATCCCCGATATGCAATTCTTTCGGGTAAACAGATTGCAGAGATTCCAATTCGCAGATCTGTGCCGTCAGATTTTCCCGTATTTCCTCGTATGTGGTCATGTTCGTGGTTTTTGTACATTCGAACACGAATTTTTTTTTTATATAATATTGGACAAAAATAACGGCCACCGTTAAGGTTATGAAGACAGCAACCGATATTTACAGTATATTGCAGTATATCGCCATGTCCACGTGCGTTCTGACAGATCGTATCGAACCGCGAAATCGATTGTTCAAATTTGAATTTGAATTCGAACGATTTATAAATGTTTCGCTTTTTAGGTATCAACGTACTGCGCGGATTTCAAGATCACAATCAATTGAACCTCAGTAATGTGTACGATATTGATTTCTTTTCTCTTAATAACGATCACCAAGCGGATTGGTTTGCAGTGGTTCTAAATGCTTCACAATTAACTATATACAAAGTAGATGTACGTATCAGATTCCTTGTTTTGCCTCTATTGTAAATACTTATACGCGTATAATATTAGTTGACTGTGGATCTTTATGCAAAATAAAAATATTCTGCATTGATTGTGAGAAGCAGGAAGAAAATAAAAATTGATTTTATCCCGTGATGGCTCTGTTACATTAAAAACAATGTTAGAGTGGGTGTTCCGAAATTTTTCGAATCCATTACTATTTCATATTTCATCCGATCAATTTTTTCATAAATGCATAAAGATCCGCAGTCTAAATATTATATTAGGATAAAGGTACCTGTTACCATGCCTCACTCATGAAGTACTTATATAGTATTACTTTATTTTTAATGTTTCCCCTTCGTATATAAATCAAAAGTATTACAATAATTTGTGTTTAAGATATAGAAAACATATTAGGTAAAAAATCTTATTCCAATTAATTTGTTATCACAAATGTCTTGTGTCTGGTTAATTTTTCCTTTGTATATGAATATACGAATAATGCAAAATAATTTACAGAATGCCTTCAAATTAATAAAAAAACTTCCAAGTCATCGCTAAATATCCGGTAACTGATACCGTTACCCTATATGTCGATACACTTATGCACACCTATATAACATATATATACATTCGTTAAAACTCATTTTTCAGAATCACGATTTCTACTCTGTGGCTAATTATACCCTAACTATCGGAAGGAAGATAATAGTAAACTCTTACAAGTATGAAGCTTTCTTGATAGTCCAAAACCAGGACAGCTCGATCCTGTTCCTGCACTTTACCAAAGAGTATGGTTTGAATTTCATTATGGATTTGAAGCCCAGTAACATGACCGATCTAGCAGTCTGGCATGGAATGAATCAATTACACTTGGGCATTGCTTCAGATGTGAACATTTCGATCTACACTTGGTTCGGTGGTTACTTTGATTTGGTACAAGTGATAGATCACGGTGCCAAAAAGTTAATTCCTTTCTACAGCAAGGAAATCATGTGTCTCGCCGCTACCGGGCCTACTACTTTTATCTTCAAGTATTTCTACCGATACAGCAAGTTTTTTGTAACGCAAATATTGCCGTCGAGCCTAGATATTTCTTCGTTTCGGATGGAAGAAAGCCACTTCGTGGAACAGTTCCTGTGCCTTTCCACAAAATCCTCTACAATTCTGTACAAAGAAATTCACGATCGTTTTGTTACCTTCCAAAATATTCCGTACGGAGGGTCTACCATGCCAATATTTTCGAACAGAGCAATGTTTCTGATTTTGCACAAAGAATCAATACTGTCTTATCAGTACAACGGTTGGAGGTTTACAGATTCGATTATGAATCTGCTCGGGGTTGAACAGATTCAACAAGTTCTGTTGCATGGAAAAGAGTTACTGCTGGTCAAGTATAAAAACGGCACATGGACGATAAAGGAGCCAATATGGGTTAAACAAAAATCCTACAAGGATATGCAAGAAGAAATCAGGACGTGGAATATTAACGCAAAGAAGACAGCTCAGAGAACACTAACGGACATCTCAGTTTCCAAGAATCCTATTAGAATTCTAAATGGCAGCGTTGACCAACTTTTTGTTTACAATGTAAGATTCAATTCGCGTTCAAACAGTTTCGATTATGTAAATTAATCACTTACTACTTCTGCAGATAAATGACCATAATTCTTACTTGTTGAGGGATGCAACAAAACGATTTCAAAAACTAATCTCGGAGTTGAAAGACAAAACGACTAGATTAAACAGTAAATTGCATTCCAATGCTTCGCCGGCTACGTTCTACAAGATACAGAAGCTTCGTCTTCGGTGCAAAACAAAGTGTAAAGTGAATCGTTTAAACGTCAGAGAGAATCATCTTCTGTCCAAGTTGACAAAGGCACCCGACCAAGACCAAGCGCTGAGCTTTAAAGCTTTAAGAGTAATGGAAATTGAGAATTGGAAATGTCCCGTTTTTAGTCTGCCTATAAAGAAAATTCAAACTGATAAGTTGGTGAATGGAATATCGTTAAATGATTTAGAGAAGAATGTCTTAAAAACGGTCGGCGATCAGGAAGTTTCAGGTAAAATTCAAAATTGCCATTTCTTTATAGCAACTATAGAGTAACTGTATGAAAAATTGTAGGAAAACATATTTTCGTCGGTATAAACGTGACAGATGCTTTCATGACACTGGATTTTGCTTTTAACGTAACGAAACAGCAATTGCGAATGCAACAGATTAAAACCACAGAACTTCACGTAATGGGAAACGGACTTTTATTACCATTGCAAGGATCTCCCACAACAATGGTGGGTTCCGTTCAAGCAGCAAGAATCAGAATGAACGGTTCCGTTGATTTACAAGGACCAATGCGAGGACCAGGAGCAACACGTTGGGGAACTATAATAAGTATTTCCGAGTTCATGAACGTGGATCATCCTGTAACTCTGGAGAGTGCTAAGATCGAGAATTTGATATCACAAGACCTGATCGACTACAAGACAGGATCTGTTAAAAAGACTTTGTCGAATGCGATACCACTGGGTGGATCTGTGCCAACGACTCTGATACTTTCAAATGAAAAAATGGTGAGAAACTTGTCATTGTTACAACTTGTTTCGGTGGCTAAATAACAAGGATGAATTTTATTTAGAAATGGAGCAACGTCACGTTATATGGACCACAAAATTGGATTACCTTTAACTCTCAGGACAAAGTTACCATATCAGGACGTAAACGTTTTCTTCATAATTTCGAACTAACATCTTCTTATGATAACTTTAAACTACCAGTGTAAGATCTTTTAACATTTGTTATAGTTAAGAATCTTAGTGCACACACACAGTCAGATAAAGAATATGTCTGTACATTTAAGGATTAAGGCACCACTTTGCGGTACTACTATAATTGTTCCTGAGATCAAGACGACAATTTTAACTATTGATAATATTGCCGTAACAGATCTGAATAGTTCGCATGTTTTTGGAAATTTCGGCGAAAGACATCTGAATCCGATTACCAAAACTGATTACTATCATAATGTCATTGTAAAGAATCTATTTACAACCCGTTTGAATAATGTGAACTTAACAGGTACGACGATGTTGTTTTAGAATTAAGTACGATTTCATCTGATAGTTTATATTTATTTAAACAGAGATTGAAAGAGTTGCAAATTCATGGACCACGTCTAACGTTCTTCGAGGTCCAATCGAGGCAACAGATTTGGTGGTCGGTAGTCTTCGGTTTCCTATTCAGTTTCAAATAGATTTGCCAAGGGTAATAGGCGACATGATTTCAGAAAAAGACACGCACATAGGAGTTATTAATAATATCAATCTTACCAATTTTTTGTCCGATGCTATCAAGCTCAAAAGCATGGTGTCCTTAGGAAATATAACATTCGGTGAGCAGTTACTCGTTTCCTTAATTAACGTATTGCATTTATTCGAACAAAGCTGTTTTTGACATTTTCATTGCAGGCAGTGGATTCAGAGCAACTAATCTCTACACCAACTACCTCCCATTTGATAGTTCTCAGTTGGAAGATAATGTTAATCTGTATAAAAAACGAGTATCTGGGTATATAAAAACGAACGTAATATATTTGCCATATTCTTTCACTTTGTTTAGAGAAAACGATTCTCCACTTAACATTCATGTTAAAAACTCCGTAACATTTCGAACTGAACCCGAAATACAAACTATAAATGGTGTCAAGTTGGAAGAATTGTTCGAACAGATATGGCTGACTGAGAATGCTACAGTTTTTCAAGGAAAATATTTGCAGATTGCAAATGCGTCTATGGAAGGGAGTATCATTCAGAATGTAAGTACTTTGCTTTCACCCAAGGGATTTATAATCGCACATATACGATAATACGATTTTCTTTCAGAGACCTTCAAGCACACTAAATCTTGAAACATGGAAGAACATTTCCAAACGTGTTTTGAGTAAAACAAAACCACAGGAGATACAAGTTCTTGCCTCAATGAATAACGTCGAAACACCTGGCATCATTGGTTCAAATTTTTCTACTATAAAGTCTTCAGTTTCAGACTTTAACGATATGTTTGATAATGCTCTGATGCGTAGTAATAAAGATCAAGAAGTTACTGCAAAATGGACATTTAATAAATTAAAGATCACAGGTATGTGCTATGATTTTCTGTCAAATATTTCTTCGTTAGTGACTAATTAATTTTTTATTTTTACTAATTCACAGATAAATTACACGCAAGAAATAAAATTAATAATATCAATCTGAAAACCGACGTTATGAGACTCGATTCTGAAAAGATTCTAGTATCCGGGAAAACAAAAGTGACGACTCTGACTGCGGAAAGTGTAAATGCTTTGAATTTCAAGGAATGGGCAAAGAATTCTCTGACGAAGAAACAGAAATCTGCAATCATTAAAGGACAGAAGAATTTTAGCACTATCACTGCTAATAATATAAAGTAATCTATACTAAATTCATTCGATTCGCATTTACTCGGAATATTATTATTATATATTTATTTTATAGTGTATCTGGTACTGTAATGGGACATGTTTTGACAGAAACATTATTAAAGTCTGTGGATCAAATAATCAATAGTCAAATAAAAATTCAAGGAATGATCGATGCGTCAACACTTGTTATCAATGATTTGGTGAATGATGTTAACTTGACCGATTTGATAAGTAGTCAGTTAAAGAAGCGAGTGCCTTTGCAAAGGATCAAAACGGATATAGAGTTACAAAACTCTTTAAGAATTTTTGGGAATTTAGCAATTAATCAGTCCTATGGAAATGTAAAGTTGAAGAATTTTTCGAAAAATTCTTCAAGCATAGAGCCTGTTGCTGAAAGAATGAAGAATTACTCGAGAGCAACTGGAACGATTAAAGCGGCTTTAGAAAGTTAGTAAAGTAAAATATGTATTTCTTATGGAGTTTGTTAAACGTTTAACAAAATCATTGCAGATCGTGCTATGTACTTGAACAAACTGGAAGTGGTGGAAGAAGAGAATACTGTTGCTACTGTTAACAGAAATATAGTGGATCGCAGAGAACAGTGTCAATTGGGAAACCTTTCCCAATTTTGTATCGAATCCACAAGAAATCGAGTATTTGGACGGAAATCACCTGACTTAGTGTTAGAAAAGTCAACGGTATTGGAGGAGAACGAATATTTAGTCGTGATTAAGTTAAACTCTGTTTTCATACATTCGTATAATAAAGCGAAAGGACTTAGTCAACGGAAAGGTTTGTTGTATATTCAGTCTTGTTGTATATTCAGCGAGAATCGGATTATTAAGAAAAACCAATTATATGTTCTATAGTTCTACATATTCAAAATATAATCGATGCTTTCGTGGAGCTGCTACCGGAATCATCGTGGATCGCTCTACGACTAACATCGCAAACGTTGCTTTTGCATTATCAACCATGGAGGAACGGTGATCTGCAAGAATATATTTTGCCAGCTACGGACGTGTTTCAAATGAGCAGGTCACCGAACGATCAGCTTTTGTTACTGTTATCGAATGGTATTTGGAACCTAAACGGACTCGCCAGTCCCCATAATATCATTAACATTCCTCTTAAAGAGGAAGTAGAAACGTTCATCGATGGATTCGATTACTATTTACAGTGCAAATCACCAAACGATACAACCCTAATGAAGGCGCAATACATATGGAACTAAAAATAATATATATATATATATATATATATATATATATATATATATATATATCGCATTTCGTGCAATGAATTTGATACATTCGAAAATTTTGTTCCTCGTTACTTTAATGTTAAGCGGTATTTTATACCAAGAAGAATATGCATGGTTGTCGATTGCAGCATGCACGCCAAGTGTAAATAAATTAGTATATTACTTTTAACGATAGATAATAATGACCGTTATTCATGGGACATTGCCTAAGAAAGGTCCGGCCGCTATCGAAGACATTACCACCTGAAAAGCAAGAGAAAGAAAAGAAACGGAAGAATAGCAATCAAAACGACAGACAACGACGATATCGATAAACAGAGATACAAACGTTTGCGGCTTTCTTTATAACGGTGACATCTTGTTTCCCTTTATTGTGCTGTTCCGTATCTATCTTGCTCTTCTCCTCTACTTTGAACATTTTCTGCAAATTAAACATTCAAATCTATAATTTATTATTTTCTATTTAATCGAAAAAAGACTCTAACAGGGTCTCTCCTGGAGAACGTTTCCTCCATTTTCTTCCTTTCGTCCTGCGCGTTGACTAATGCAGCGTGTTCGGCAGGAGTGAGCGTCATGAGTCTAGGATCCATGGCGACCCAATCGCTGTTGATGATCTGATCCAGCCTCAAACGTTTCAACGGATCAGGCTCCAAAATATTGGTGATCAGCTTCTTTACCTGCTCGCTCAACAACGACACGACTTTCGTGCGGAACTTCCACTTGCGATTCCTCTGTTGCACGTACAACCGTTTGATATCGGTGTCGTCGAACGGCATTGCTTTGTTCAGCAAGATGTACAAAATAACGCCCAGTGACCAGACGTCGGACATCTTAGGACTATACGGAGAACCCCGAAGAATCTCTGGCGCGATGTAAGATAGAGAACCGCAGTAAGTGTCGCTGAGGACCTGTTTTCCCCGGTCGTCGATCACGTAACGTGCGAACCCAAAGTCGGCAAGCTTCACATTGTAATTCGACGTAAGAAGAACGTTCTCGCACTTGACGTCGCGGTGTGCTATCTCCATCTCATGCAGATACTGCAGAGCTAATTGTAACAGAAACAACAGTTTCTATAGGCAGATTTTTTTCCAGATACATTCTCTAGCTCTCCGTAGCCTCTTACTATTGCATACTCGATGCGGTTTGTAGTTAGTCGAAGACGTTACAAGCGATCGTACATTTTGCAAGAAAGAGTCGAAATGTTAGTTTAGAGTTTCGAACTTGGAGATAGTTCAGCTCATACTTTATCCACTCGCTCTGCTCATCAATACCCAAATAGCCAAGTGACTATCGAGCAGAAATCGTGCCCGGCGTGCCGGGGTCAGGTATTTATCGGGAATTATACGGGCCGTACGTCGCTCGAGCGGGCTCAAGGCACACGCTGATTAGAATCTGACCTAGGCAGTTATGCCCACGTTCGACCGAGCTCGTAACGTTCCCTCGGCACAAGCAGCCCTCGGCCCGTAACTTACGAGCCCACACGGTCATATATAAGTGCACTGGTCAGAATCGAGCATTTTTCCTATCTGGGTAGACAGCGGATTTTATGCATATATGGCAAAAATGAGTATGTGTAATTTAAAAAGGTAAAACCACATTAGAAAACTTTCAAAATACTGCTATGTTATTTTCAACCTATTCAACATATTACAGAAAGAATACGAATTTCTATTTCACTCCAGTTTCTTGTAATTCGCTTAGAAAATTTTTATTTTGCATAAAACACCCGCTGTCTACTCATAAATAAAATATTATCAAACTGATAGTAATACTACCGAGCGCGAGCTGTCTGAGCCACACACGAGCTTGACCTTCCTGCACCGCGCCGTTCTTCAGTATAAACTCGAGGAGATCCCCGTTCTCGGCGTGTCGCATAAACATAAAGTATTTCGCTCTCCGTTGGAATATACTGTGCACATGAACCACATGGGGATGGTTCACTTTCACCAGAATATCGAGCTCACGAGGCAGAAACTTCTTGACAAAATCTTTCGGCGCTTTACTAGTGTCTATCACCTTGCAGGCCAGTCTCTTGTTCTTGTCTGTTTCTGTATCCGATCTATATTCCGACAAATATACCTAGAGGAAGAAGAATCGAATAAATACATTGTTAGGAAATCGAACGAACCACAGATTGAATGCAATTATTGTACAGGGTATCACAAAATTATATGTTTACAGCCTCCATTTAGTAAAAAATGACGTAGGGAACACCACGAAAAATTGACCTTGAACGTGAGAAAGAAGGTCAAAGAAAAACCAAAAATTTTTGTTTTTTAAACGTCTTCTACTGGTCATGAGGACCAACATTGTGAAAGAAACCATAGATCGCAACTCAACCGTTCTCTTAAAAAATGGTGTTGAAGTTCAAACAATTTTTGAAACACCTCTGTTCATAATTTTCTTTCATTTCATAGTTCGGGAAATAGCAGTATCATATTTTTGATCATTTCCTACGCAACGAGTCAGCTTACTGCTAAGAAATGAAAGAATATTATGAATAGAGGTATTTAAAAAATTATAGGAACTTCAACGTCATTTTTTAAGAGAACGGTTGGGTTGCGACCTATAATAGTGGTTCCTCTCGCAAAGGTGGTCCTCATTTCGTGACACCCTGTACAAATCGCATGCCCTAGAATGTATACCTTCGCGTAAGAACCTTCGCCGAGCTTTTTCACGAACTTGTAACCGCGTTGGAATAGAACAGCCTCCTCTGATACAGTTTGACTCAAATCCGTCATGAGATCTGATGATCCTCCAATGACATCCTACCACCTCTGTCGAAGACAAACACGATATACTCCCGGTGAGAAACTGGCCAGAGGGCGAGTCACCACCTTCGTAAATCGTTGATATTCTAAATGAAAAAACCGCTCCGCGACGACGTCATTTTTAAATAGTTTCTGTAGATGTCACGTTTTCGTTCGCATGTCTTGATTCGCATTTTCAGAAATGGGAACCGATAAAACGATGTACGTCGTGTCGATAGCGTGCTGTGACAACCTGTTTCTACTTAACCATTTTAACCAGTTAATATACCGCTCGAAATAGAACATGACAGAAGAACTCATGGCTTGCTAACGATCTTGCGAAATCAGGAAAATAAACGAGTTAACGTGTACCTAGAGCTGTTTTCACCCCTTCAGAGTGGATGGTTGCCGATAAAAAAAACACGTCTCAAATATTTTTCGAAGAATTATATCCCCTACAAGTTTCATCAAAATCGATTTGTATCAACTGAATATGTTCCCTCTTGTAAGTATAATATAATATATAATAATAATATATTATCCTCTTTTCGGAGTACAATGCGGACTCCGATCCGCTTACAATTCCAATTTTTTCATCCTTCCATCAATTCTACTCATTCTAGAGAGAGAGAGAGCATACCATTCGTTCTTCCATCCCTCTTCACACATACTTCATTCATTCTCTGGACCTCCGGTTCCGGCGTTCATCCATTCTCTCAACTCTTCCACCCTCTTCATCCATACCTCCCCTTATCCTTCCTCCCCCAACACTTTTGCCACCACTTCCTGCCATCCTTTATCCCTCCCCCAATCTGTACATTCCTCCCATACATGTTCCCACGACTATATCCCTCTCCCACATATCCTACAACTCTTTCTTTCCTCTTCCTCCCAGTACCTTTCCCCCCTCATTTTACTTCCCAATCTATACCCTGCTACTAATTGCCACCTCTTTTCCTCCCAGTTTCTCTTCAGGTACCCCGGTATACCTTCTCCCTTTACCACTCTATACCACCTGTTATACCTCGACTCCCTTATCCTTTCCCATCTATCCTCCCTTTACTTATCTTTCTCCTTCCTTACTATCTCTCCCCCCCCCATAACTGTTTCTCATCCCTCAACCTCTCTACTTCCTCTATACTCCATCCTTTACTCTCATAGAATCTTCTCCCCTCCTCCTCCCATCCCTCCAGCACCCTCCCTCTTCTTGCTCTTTCTCTTACCTCTATCCAACATTTCCTCGCCAGGTACCCGCCTTTTCCTTCACTTAACTTCCTCTCATATCCCCAAGCCCTCATATATGGGGTATACCCGCCCTTCCCGCCAGTAACTCTCTCTGTAATTCCTCTCTGATCATGTACCCTGGCACACTTCTCTCCACTCCCAATACCCATCTCAAATATCTTTCGTGTATCCTCTCTATTTTTTCCCTCTCTTTCCATCCCCATATTTCCACCCCATAACCCATTACTGCCCATACTAACCCTGATAGCCAAGTTCGGCTCAGAGCACGCAGAGAGCAGCGCGTGGAGTGCACGTGGAGTGCCGTATCGTTCCAGACCCCCGCTTTAGGCCGCTCGGAGCGCCGGGTGGAGAGAATATGGAGTGCACGTGGCCTCTCTCCACGCGCAGTGCCGAAAACGAACATAACCGCATTCCACCAGCACTCCACCCGGTGGACTCCACGCGGAGGCCACCGAGTGGAGTCCAGGTGGAATGCGTCTCTCTGCTCGATTCCGTTTCCCCGCAAGATGGCAGCACGGTCGCACTGTTTAATACGGCCAGCCCCCGTGTTACCCAGTGTTACCAGAGTCACCGACGAGAAACAGTATACGGAAGAATTAAATAAAATTTTGAGGTTACTTCTCTTTACAATATAATTATCATTCGATCAAAATGATGTTTCTAGAACATTGCATCATCAGAGCATCATTTATATGTTAGGATATGGCATTGATACTGGTAGCACACACGAGATATCCCTGATAGCCAAATAGACTCCACGCACAGTGCCGAAACAGCATTCCATCTGGACTCCACTCGGTGGCCTCCGCGTGGAGTCCACCGGGTGGAGTGCTGGTGGAATGCGGTTATGTTCGTTTTCGGCACTGCGCGTGGAGTCCATTTGGCTATCAGGGTAACCTATCAAACAACCATATATAGCCTTCTCCCTCAGTCCTTCGCAAACTTCCTTTTTCCTATTCCCCATACTTGCCTCATAACTACCGGCCCTTTTCTCGCCCTCTCATCCACGTGCTCCTCCTGTCTCCCATTCGCCATCATCACATATCCCAAGTATTTAAACTTTTTAACCTCCTCTATTACCTCGCCCTTCCATCGCCACTTCCTCTTAACTCTCCTCCCTCCTCCCTTCTTACACCTCATCATCTTTGTCTTCCCTACATTCACTTCCAGCTTTTTCTCCTCCACATACCTCTCCAATCTCGCCATTAATCCCTTCATCCCATCCTCGTCCTCTGCCAACGCTGCCACGTCATCTGCATATGCTAAGGTGAATATTTTTTCCCCTCCCAACTTCACTCCTCCCCACCTCCCCATCCTTAACTCCTCCTCCATATCTGCTATTAATAATGTGAATAGCATTGGACTCAGTGGGCAGCCCTGTCTAACTCCCTTTACCGTCCAAAAACTGTTCCCCTCATCCTTCCCAACCCTCACCTTACTCTTCGTTTCCCTTAGAATTTCCACGCATCTCGGCACCAACCCTTCTCTTATCCCCGCCTTCCTCATTGACCCCGCTAACACCTCCCTATCCACGGAATCAAAAGCCGCCTTCATATCCACAAATAGCACCAGCATCTCTCCTCCCTTTTTTGCTATATTCCTATTTATGAGGCAATTTAGTACATATATATTATCTACCGTTCCCATTCCCCTCCTGAACCCCGTCTGATTCGGAGGAAGCACCCCTTTCTCCTCTATCTCTTTCCTTAACCTCTCTACTAATACTGCCGCATACACTTTGTACGCTGTCTGCGTTAAAGTCACTCCTCTATACTCCTCCACTTTTTCTCCTTCCCCTTTCTTCACTATGGGCACTACTACCCCCTCCGACCAGTCCTCTGGCCACCCCTCCCCTCTCCATACCCTATTACAAATCTCCCATAATCTCTCTCTTACTACCCCCCCCCCCCCCCCCATACTTCCAAACCTCATTCGGGATCCCGTCCCCTCCCGTCGCTTTCCCCTCTTTCAGCCTATTCACTACCTCCCCTATTTCTTCTCTACTTATATCGTCCTCTTCCTCTTCTCCATTCTCTCTTCCTTCTTCTCCTCTGACTCTCCAACTAACTCCCCCTAACACACCTCTAAAGTATTTGTCCCATACCTCCATTTCTATCTCCTCATTCACTCTCTTCCTCCGCTTCCTTCCTCTATTGACTATCTTCCATACTTCCGCTTCCGTTCTTACCCCCTCTATCTCTTTTTCCCATTTTTCCTTTTCCCTTCTCTTCTTCTCCTTACATATCGCTCCCAACTTATTTCTTTCCCTCCTATACCCTTCCCCACTTCCCCCTTCTCTTCTCCATCTTTTCAATTCCTCTCCAAGCTCTTACTTTTTCTTCCTACATTCCTCGTCCCACCAACCCTTCCTTTCATTTACCTCCTTCTTCCTTTCCATCTTCTCTAACACCCCTATTACTTTGTTCTTTAGGTCTCCCCACTCATCATCTATTTTCTTCCCCTCACCTCCACCACCCCCAAATTTTTTCGCAAACTCTTCCTTCCTTTCCGCTGTCCACCACCCTTTCTTCCTTCCACCCCTCTTCTCTCTCCCCCTGTTTTCTTCTCTTCCCCTTTTCCTCCTTCTATCCACACTACTACTGGCTGATGTGGTCCGAATCAACCCTCCCCTCTATCACCATCCTTTCTAATCTTTCCCTAGTTTCTTCATTGCCAATCACATAATCTATCACCGATTCCCCATTACCCGTATACGTATACTCTCCCTCCTCATCCCCCTTCACGTCCCCATTTATTATCTCCCACCCTAACTCTCCCAGAAATTCGCACAGTCTTCTTCCCTCTTTATTTATCTTCTTGTCCTTTGATCTTCTCGTCTCTTCTTCACCCTCCACCTCTCCTCCTATTCTTCCCCCTTGTGAACCCTGTAAGTATAATATATTATATCTTTAATACCTTAAAGGGGTAAGGTATAGGCAGAATATTACTAGAATATTACTAGAAAAACCAGCAAAACAGCGTTTACGGGAAGAGGTTGTTTGACCTTATACGAGCATAATAGGAGCTGTGTGAGGTCTCATTATAAAGAGGAAGGTTGATTGTTCTAAGCGGTTCTCATGATTTAACGAGATTATGTTTATATTTAATAATATGAGCATCCAAAGTAGGGGAAAAAATCGAGACAACCACCGTCGGGTTCCCATGTATTTTTCTAATACAAAACGATTTTTCTTACTGAAATCATGAGAACGGCTTAGAACAATCAACCTTTCTCTTTATAATGAGCTCTCACACAGCCCCTATTATGTTCGCATAAGCTCAAACAATACTATGGCGTAATTGCATTCAATTCCCCCATATTTCGGTCATAGAGACAGAGTATAGACACATCTAACATTAATATCTATAATATCTTATATCTCGTCTGTGTGTATACTTACGTTTTTATTTTCGCGGTAAAACTTTTGAAATTTAAATTCCGGAAGTAACGCGCACGCCATACGTCGAGTATCGAGAATGTCGATCTCTAAGTAAGTCTAGAGATATTGCGATACATCGATATACGTTTGATTCTCGCGGCTAGTCGATATCTCGAGTATCGTTTGGTCTTTCTTCCGTAACCGTACCCAGAAGAAAGAAGCAACGTAAGTACGCTCCGACAAATTTATTCGATTTTGTTGTAATAATCGTGGATTTCGACATCTTCAAGCTATCATTTCGAACGCAAACGTTCACGAGATTCAAGGGAAATTGTTAAACGAAGAATCGGTTGTGGAATCATCGAAATAAACATTATTGTTGACAGAACCACGTGTATAAGGGTTAACGCGGCAACAGTAACCATCACTTCCCATTTATAATTATCGTGATCGTGGTTCATGTTTCGACTATTTTTTCAAGTCATAGTTATTGTTTGTTGTTGTGGTTTATCTTCTTCCCTCGATCAACTGAAAAAAGCGGTGATAATAATATATATATATATACATATATATACAATTTTACAGAATGGCGGACGCTGCTCCAGCCGCGCGTGGAGGATTCCGTGGAGGTTTTGGCTCTCGTGGTGGTGGCGGTGATCGTGGTGGATCTCGTGGTAGAGGTCGTGGTGGCAGAGGACGAGGTCGCGGACGTGGACGCGGCAAGGAAGACAGCAAGGAATGGATTCCAGTGACCAAGCTTGGTCGTTTGGTCAGGGATGGCAAGATCGAAACCCTGGAGCACATCTATCTCTTCTCGTTGCCTATTAAAGAATACGAAATCATCGACAAATTCCTTGGAGTCGATCTGAAGGATGAAGTCTTGAAAATCATGCCTGTGCAGAAGCAAACCAGAGCTGGTCAACGTACCCGTTTCAAGGTGAATTTGCTACATTCAGAACAGAATAACTTTCTTACAGTTAGACCAAAAAATGTGACTTACAATTTCAAGAAGCGTCACTGTATATTTAAATCTAAATGCGAATCGTTAGAGAATGCCTTATTTCAACATTACACGGAATTCATTTAGTGTTAATATCCTTCACCTTTGAATATCTCGAAATAAGAAATAAATGACTTAGACCACTTTTATAATTATGGGCACATTTATGGTCTGTTCGATGAAACGAGGTAGCAAAGTACTTGTCCAGTGTTGTGTCCTTTGCCAACTATTATCTGAGAAGGCGAACTTCAACTCTGTCGTACTAGAGTGACTGTGTTTACATTTGATTCATTTCAATTTTTCTAATAGCTATTTCTGTGTTCCAGGCGTTTGTAGCCATAGGCGATTACAAGGGCCACATCGGTTTAGGTGTGAAGTGCTCCAAAGAAGTAGCCACTGCCATCCGCGGTGCTATCATCTTGGCCAAGCTCTCGGTTGTGCCAGTACGTCGTGGTTACTGGGGTAACAAGATCGGTGACCCCCACACTGTACCATGCAAAGTCACTGGTAAATGTGGATCGGTTCAGGTGCGTTTGATCCCTGCGCCTAGAGGTACAGGCATCGTCTCCGCACCCGTACCCAAGAAACTGCTCCAGATGGCCGGTATCGAAGACTGTTACACGTCCGCAAGAGGATCAACGTGTACTCTTGGTAACTTTGCCAAGGCTACTTACGCAGCCATCGCCAAGACGTACGCGTACCTGACACCAGACCTCTGGCACAACCAGGCACTGAAAAAGGCACCTTACCAGGAATACGCAGATTTCCTGTTCAAGAACCACAAAGGTGTTAGTGGACAAAGACCTGCTGAGGTTGTTTAAACAATAAATCTCCATGTGGAAAATTTTACCAAAGCGTTTTGTACTTCCTTCCTCCTACATTCTGTATATTCTATACTTATTTTAATTAGTAGACTGCGGATGTTCAGGTGTTCTTCTATTTTTCTCGACGAAGGCTAAACCCGGATTTGATGGTAAAATTCGCCCCCGACGGGATTTTAATTGAGCTTGAACCATATGATTCGATAGCCTAACCAAAAAGACCCCTTTCTGTCAAGTTTTAGCCCCATATCTCATCTGTAAGGCTAGTTTTTGACCCATTTTTACCAATTTATTGACAATTAAAAATTCTGAAAAAAATTTACACATTTTGGATACTAAGCCACATATCAAGTATCATTTTTGAATTGAAGGAATGATTCATTAATTTCAGGTATTCGCACCACGGACTGTCGTAAATATTTTCAAATATTCCGGTACCATCACGAAATGTGTTATAGTGAAAAGATTTCTTCGAATGTACAACCTGGATTGGTTTATGTTACGAATATCGGAGAATTGAATGTTGTTTATTAACTTGTATTATGTAAGATGTATACAAGGATAGAGAACGAGACTCGAACTGAAATTATCGAAAAAATTCACAAACAGGAAGTGGAATGAAAAATAAACTTCGTAGATCCAAAACAAATGAAAATTGAATAAAATGCTACTGAATTTTATATTCTAGCTTTTTTTAACATCTTTATAAGCCATAAAGATCCACAGTCTACTGATTAGATTTGGATATATAATATACAGGTTTTTGTAACAAATTATTTTATTCTTGAAACTTCTTGATTATTAAACAGTGTAAAACAAATAGGATGAATGTAATGATACATGACATTTGTCCTAAAGGACATCACGTAGTATCCATGTCTTTAGAACTTTTAAACTGACTATAGGCACTGTTAAAAGTTTTCAAAGTATGGTCGCAAATCTTTTCATAGTCTTGCAAACCTTTCCTTAAAATATCTATCGCCTTTCCTTTCTTCGCTTGTATTCTTAGATAGATATTTCCCTCTGCTGGATGATTGACAAAGCAAGCACAGAATTCCACATCAGGGCTGTGTGTAAAAACATTTATATAAATCAATAAAAGCAGAAAAGAATACTGAAGATATTCGGAAATCTGTTACAGATAAATTTTTAGTCGTACTTCTGAGTAATCACCGTTACCAAAGCATTTCCCAGAGTGTAGCCTTCATTCATGAATACGAAAGTTTTGTTTTTATCGGACGATTGTTCGCCATTTACCTGAAAATCAAATTTTAATTATGTAAAGCGCATATATGTACCGTAGAAAATATTTCTTTGTAATATAGAAATTTTCTATCAAATATCGTACCTCTGCTAGTCTACCCATGTTTGTTCAGTCGTTATTTAACTGATGTGCAGTATTTTTATTAATTAACGTTATTCTTTCAATGTTCAATAGACGACAGCGTCCATAACCATAACAATACCATGTGTGATGTGATCGTAATCATGTGAACATCGCTGAACAATATTCCTGCAAATCGGAGAAAGTAAAACACTTGTTTGAATCTTTTAATAAATAGTAATTGAAAATCTTATTCTGCATCTGACTTACTGTCTTGTTTTCGAAAATTGACACTGAAATTTATACACTGGACAAAAAGTGATCTGCAACTGTCGACACAGTGTAATTTGAAGGTAACAATGAACCTAACCTCACTTCGAATTCTCAATTGTGTAAATATATTTATGCGAACGTACAGTGCATTCTGTTGATTCCATTTAGATATCCTAACTTGATTAATTAAATACATTAAACTAAATAAACAATAAACAAAAATGTATTAATTTAATTGTTAAAGACAAACTTGAGCAATGTTTAATGCAATTGACTAATTAACTTAAGAATGATTGGTCGACTCTAATCATAACTTTTTGTTTTGCAGGATAAAAAAAAATCGATTCAACATAAAAGATGTCTCTAAGAAGTTTAGTGGCCAGTCTGCAGCTAATGGTAAGGGTCCAAAGTGTTGTAGGGAGAAGATACCTTGCGTCGAATTCGAAAAATGAAATTCTTGAATCTGTGGAAGAAGAACCAGTGTTTTTGAGTGAAACGGATAACATAGAAGCCAAAAGAAATAAATCAAGACTGAACACCCCACATAGAAATATCATAAATGGTCGGAAACCCTACGACGAATCCATGGCTTTCTATCATAATACAGTAAAGTATAAAAGAAGAATATTAGGTAGGTATGGTATGGAGGCGTTAGGAGTACCTGCTGGGTTAGCTTGGCCAACGCGTGAAGAAGTAGAGGACCTTAAGGAACAAGAGAGAGTCGCATATCCGCTAACCATTCAACAAACATGGCAGAAGATCGCTGCAGAGAAAAAGAAAAAAGAGGAGGATATTATGGCTAGGTATGCGAAGTTAGTTGATAAACTTTTGATAGAGTTGAATTGAATGTACATGGCGTGTTGTCTTTATTTGCAGGCAAGAAAAAATCGCGGCTAAAATGGCTACTATGGATAAACTGATAACTTCAGTGAAAGAAAGAATTGCGAGGAAGCAAATGGAAGCGGAAGAGGCGAGATTAAAGAAACAACGTCGGGTAGACGAGATTAGAAAACAATTGCGTGCTACGGGTAATGTGACTACCGAGAAAATGAATGAAATGTTAGAAAAATATGAAAAGGAAGAGAAAAAGAAGAAGAAGGAAGCCAAGAAACAACGACAGTTTGAGAAGCAGAAGCAATATTATGCGACGAACATGCCAATAGAAAAGCCTGTGGTAGAAACATCTTCGGAAAGCAGAGAAGGATCGCCGGCTGCTGAAACAACGCCGAAAACATAAATATTTCCATCGCAAAGTACCGTGTATCTACTGGAAAATCATTTCTGTATATAGCAACACACAAGAGTTTGAAAGAAAATAGAATTGAATTGAAAATATTCTAGGAACCTCGGAAGAACGTTATTTACACATCATAGTAAATATTATATATTTTTTGTTTGTTTTTGCTAATACAAAAGAACGTTACATGTTACTCTGTCAGAGCTAGAAGAAACTATACTATAATGTGTAGTATTAAATGACTTTATAAGACATATATTCAGGCACAATCAGGGCAATAGAGCATGCTCCATTCTGGTCGAACTGTTTCACATGGATTTCAAGTATCTCCAGATATATCTGTTTCACAACCGTCCGCGAACAAGTTCTTTAAGCTCTCTGTATAAATCTTGTGGTAGCGGCAGCATTGTTGCTAGAGAAGTCAGCTCTCGACAGTTGAACATACGTCAGAGTTCTCAACATGATTCTGTACGATCGACGATGGTTTTCCATTAGCTAGAACGTCCTGAGACAATTCGTTTCCTTTCGTGGCACTGTGAGGATCGCGAGCAACGGTGGTCTCCGTTTGATCGCAACTTTGTATATTTTGTACGTGCAACTCGTCAATTACTACCAAACGCAACTTGTTTCTATCCGTATGTCAGGCAGACTGAAGCTGCGACGGGGACGACAATTCATAAAACTGAAAGTTCAACTCTTCGCCAAAGAGATTTTCGGGTGCGATGATTTCTGGCGTGATGATCTCTGGTTCGACCATGTTCAAGCCTAAGGCTGTCGGATTCAAATCCGTGACTAGATAACCCTCGCTTATGAGCCCGCACTCCTCCGCCACTACTTCTTTCGACACAGGATTAAGGAAATCTATAAAATTTGAACAATTGTAGTTGATTTCAGTTACAAGATTATCAAGAAACCGATAGAATCCTTACCACTTTCCTTCACAGGATAATGGAGTTCTTGCGTCTGCTGAGCGGTCTGCGTCGAATCGTGTTCGTTGCTGGACATCATCATAGGGATCAAATACTGTACTTCTACTTCTTTCTTAATACCACTGAGTATTTGCTCTGCACAGTGCTCCAATGTCACAGAGCTCACTATGCTCTCCGTTTCCTCTTCTGAAGCTGGTTGAGCGATGCTAGCGGTCGCTGCTTCCACTTCGTCTATGGGATTTATGTGGCTGCAAAGAATTTCAATAAATAAAATAGCCCCGAAAGCTTGCAGTTAGGGTGACCTATCATATTTGATCAAATATATCTTGAAAACTCGAGAAATCGAGAAGAACAGTTTAAATGACAAATTCGAGTACCTTTTATTCAGGAATTCAGTTACGCAAACTAATTTTGATATCTTTATTTGTTTAAAAATACATTAAGAAATAGTAATTTTAAAAAAAATTTATTCTTCCATTGTAACGTTCATCCATATTTCTGAATATTTGTGTACGAGAAGTATTTAATTAGTAATTGTAGAAATCGTATCACCTAATACTTCTCCGAGAATTCTCAGGTTCCACAGGTAACTTGGCAACTTGCTTCGTCGAGGTATTGATAATTTGCCTAGGTCTAGAATCCATGGACCTGTTGGCGATGGCCCATAGGTGACCAGCTCCATGGGGAGCCTTTGACCCCTTACGGAAGTGAGGGTTTATAGAAAGATTGTGTCGCACAGAATTCTTCCAACGATCGTCGTTGCTTTTGTAATACGGGAAACGTTCGCTACGAAAAGAAAAGAAAACCATGAAAATAATACGGAAAGATTAATCGGTCAAATGTCGTTCTATCTCGAATAAATCCTCGTGTATCTACATTTCAATGGGCTTCATTTGCATAATGACAAACGATTAGGAACTATATCCCAACGGTTCATGTAAGCATCGATAATCTTGCACCCCACATAGACCAATTTTCTTCACCTGTTCACGGCGATGTCACGGCGGGTTACAAGCCCCTATAATTAAGAGGTCTCCCTCTGGTATGACGCTCCGATTCTAAGGCGATCTTTCGACATTTCGTAAGGCTAAGCTTTCGAACATTATATATTCCATACTCGATACGCTAACTAAACCAACATTCGAATAACGCGTACAAATAGTTTAATGCAATAATAAAAATTTTGATCAGAGTTACAGCGGTCGTAGTAAGTGCATATATTAGTAATTTGAAAAGAATGTTCATTGCTAACGAATGTGATTCCAACTGTTGTATCAATCTCTCAAATTAGTTAATTACGAAAAGAAAAACCGAAACTACTTTTACAACTCGTCAAACTGAGGAGATCCTGTAATTATCAATTATCTGCAACAATGCTGGTGTGGTTTTTCGGACGATCCTGTCTTGTTAGCAGAATCATTTAGCAAACGTTTGGTAATAGGAAATTGGACGGGAAGGAGTTCAGGGGCTCGATTATCTATAGCGTAGTTTTTCATGAGCCCACGATCGAACAGGTGAAAGCACATAGAGCCCAGTAAATTGTGCGCATTCGTGTTGGAAGGGTTGCAACGTCGAGGAGGAGAGTTGTCGGTACCAGGTGGTACCATGTTCGAGGGCAGCGGTACCAAGGGGTACCATCTAAGAACCTTCCTCTGACCCTCCCCGACAAGCCACCTCGCATCGACGCAGGCCACACACACGCGCGCGCGCGTCCGCAAATTTGTAGAAACTTGTTCCCTACATTTTCCTCTGAAGTTTCATTGTTAGTTACACAAGGTGAACCGGAAACACTTTTGCCGATAAACATTATTTTATGAAAATATTCGAGTACCTTCTTCAAATGTTGGTTAAGAAATGTACCAGGTTGGAATCATAATATTCGATACCTAATGCTTCCAACAAATTTTTTTCGCGTTTCTACTAGCTCGAGGCTAAATCATTTTGTCAAGAATACATGTTCAAGAAAGTGCATAGATTTTTCGAGAAAGCACTTACGAGATCCATTGGTAAATAGCCGATACTGTCAGCTCTCCTCTTTCTCTAAGGGCATGTTCAATAAGCTCTGTATAAGTGAACGGTGGCTTTTTGGGTCCATTATACGAGTATGTCCGTGTCGTGTCCTGATAGGCTGTACCGCTCTCGTTGTAACTCCTTTTGACGTCGTTCGTATAAGTAGAACTGTAAGTGCGTCCATTTACTTTGGTCTTACTCCCTATAAAAAAGAAAGTTCCAACATTAAAAGAGGTCGGAACAGCGCCAGAATTATCGAAAAGTGATTCCGACTTCTAATTAGGCAATTGTGCGAGTTCTTTTTACTAGGGATAGGTGGGTACTCAAAATTTCCGGGTACCCGTGTATCACGAATTTTTGGGACCCGACCCGAACTCGAATTTCCGGGTACCCGGTCACCCCTACATTTTACACTAGAAAATTGAAATAATATTTCTGTTCCCATAAGTCGTGCGCGGGCTAAAAAAAATTCTATGCACACCATTATGGTTGTCCCTGTACATTGGTACATTGGATTTCTCATCTGCAGCCTCGATGAATGAATCCAATTTGAAGTCCAATAACCAGGACAGGTTCCCAGTTTCCTGATCGTCGAACTGTTGGTTATGTTGCTGATGCTGATGTTGATTCTGCTGCTGCTGCTGCTGCTGGTGATGGTGATGGTGATGGTGGTTACTGAAAGGCGGGCCAAGTTTGTTCTCCTGCAGATTCGTCGAAGGTAACGTCACCACTGGTTCCCAGTAGCTCGAGTCCACCTGGTAGCTGGTTTCCTCGACTTGGACGTTCTGAATCGCTTGTTCCAGTCTGTGTACCGATGGCGAGGAAGTCGGGGACGCAGTGATCTCACCCACATTCTGCTGTGATTCCGATTCAGAGACAGTAGTCCAAGTGCAATTGGTCCCATCTACCAGGAGGACCTCCAAGCGTGCCATAGGACACTCTTCGACGGCTTCCTGGGCCGATAACGGGGAAAATAGTGCGGCGGTATTGTCGCCGATCACCTGGTTAGAGGCCACCAGCTCCATCGGAGTCTCAATTTCTTCAAGGTGATATCGTTTCCTGCTGTTATGGACTTCCTCGCACAAACTCTCTATATCCAGATCGTCAAAGATCCGCTTCTTCGCCGTTCGCGACTGGTTATTCGACACCTCGTGATCCGGAATCCCTCCGGTACCCGAAGACGGTCCGATCATGTTCTGTTCAAAGGTCAATTTTCACTGGATTTTTCCGGACCCGTGAAAATAGCGTGTTCTAATATGTTTCATTTACAATTACAGCAGACTCCCTCTTATCCGGCCTCGCTTTAAATCGGTCAACGTAATCGTTTGATTCATTCTACGAATCTTTAAATCTATAACTTAGAGGAAAATGAACACTGCTTTGCGAAAGTTGAGGCTTCGAGCTTTAAAATGAGTCCACGCTCGTGTGGTTGTACTATTTTTTTTACTAAACGTTCGCGATTTAGATATCGACAATTTACCTGACTATATACCTGATTAGGTTCAGTCCCACATGGACCGGTTAAGAAGGAATCTTGTAAACATGCATACACGAGGAAGTATTAAAAAAAAAAGAAAATTGCGAAAAATTTTGGGTAGGCACATTTTAGTTATTTTATTTACACAGTAATGTAAAATAGCAACGCTCAGTGCTCCGTATAAATCTAGTGCTCCTTGTACACGAAGCTATCAATCCAAATAATAAATAATCTTTTATTTGCAAATAAGAAATAATAAATAGATCACTATTGGAATCGTTTAAATTACTTTTATTTAAATAAAAAGTTCAGTTACTATTTAAATTACACGTTTATTTATTATTTATTATTTATATTAAAATGTGTTCAACACTGGCTACGATTGGCAACAAAAATAAAAGAATATTGGGAAGCATTGAAAAGCTTTGGAGTGCAACATAAAATAATGAAAAACGTGGAGTGTAACTTCCAAGGCCATTCCAAGGGGTACCCTAAAATCAAAATAAATGTTAAAATAAAAGATAAACGTTGATTTTTCGTGACACTTAAATGGGCTTTCGAAATAGAATTGAAAAAACACCACGATTTCATCGAATTACTAGATGGAAATCCACTTTGCTTAGGAGTAGTAATCTAAAGCTTCGGAGTTTCATCGAGACTCATTTAATAATAATCAGCCGCAACAGTTCAAATGATCCACTTAAGAATTAAAAAAAAAAGCAATAAAAATCACTTGACTCATCGAATCGTAATCGCTTACCTTGAGGCTCCTGTTCTCGATATCGTTGAGCCGAATCGCGTTGCCGATTACTTCAGGCGATCGTCGAAAGAATGGTTAAACCGGTCATCACGAGGTCCTATTGTCAGCGAGAAGACCAGTCAGAAAATTCGAGTGTCTCATCGATACTGGTATGTACTCCAAATTGTCACAGAGAAGACACGAAGAAAACAGTTGTTTCGATTTCGGCAGGGAAGCGTTCGCGATCGACAGGACCAACTGGAGAACAGCGCAACTTATTACCGATATCTCATCGTCACACTACACACGATCACTGTTCGCCGATCAACAATGATTGATGATTTCGTATACGACTACGAGTTTCCACTTTGTAAACAGTATATCACCTTGCGTTCGGACGTTTTTCGAATATCTGCATGATCAACTACCGCGATCACGACTGTCTTCTTGCCTTTTGTATTTCAACTGTTACGCGGCGGTATGCGCGCGCACCTCTTAGCCATAATCGCGATGGAGGGGATGTCGCGTCGGCGCGGTACAAGATGCGCGCGCACATGAAACGGCGCACAGTGCAAAATTGGCCATTATTCGAATACCTATAAAGTAGGACAATACAAAACATGTAAACATTCAAAAGTAATCCTGAAATATTACTCTCGGTTCGGTAATATTTCGGTTATCGATCCGCAGGTTCCAATAAATTTATTTCAGGAATACCTATCTTTCAACTAAGAAAATTTTATCATTAAGTATCACAATTCATTTATTTCCAATAATCGACTAACCTAACACATACATATAATTGTACGTTGATGTATAAACAAGTTGATCGCTGCTTGGACGAGAAAATCAAAGAATTCTTCGGATGTTTTCAAGGTGCCTAACCTTAACCCCTTAAATCATTGGACCAGTAAGGCATTCGATGTAATCGGGGGTTGGGGGTGGGGGCGGTCACGATCCCCTTACGCATGCAATTTGCGATACACCGGCGCAGATAGGCGGTGGGGCAGCTGTGCGGACGAGTCGATTTCGGGAGTGTTCTCCGCGTGACGTTTCCCGCGGTAGCGGGTACATATCTTCATTTATCAGCTGCACATACGTTCGCATCCGAGCAGACCAAGGTCAAGGTGACACTACTTGAAAACGAGTATTCATAATAGTCGCTGGTTGTCGCCTCTTTCCTCATGGCGGCACGTGGCTGTCATAACACGCCGATACGGCCGATACCTGTCCCGTACTGAAAAGGTGTCGGTAATCGGACAACCGCATACTTGTCAGGGGGTGAAGATCACACGAGCATAGCAACCCCAGGAATCGAACGATACTGTTGTCAGCATCAAAATTGAATTGGAAGATACGTGCGTGTTGGATTATCCAACTTCGTTGAAAGTTAATTCGAGTGAGAGTGTCCAGAAGAAAAACAAAATCAACAGAATATAGTGGAGCGGCTAGAACTAGTTGTAAGATGTACAGATCGGGCAGACGTAAATATCAAAATTTATTGCTACACACGTCGCAAAGGGAACGAAGAAAACGGGAGCACGAATTCGTCTCGATTTAACAGACTGTACCGTGAAAGCGATTATACATATAAATATATATACACACATATATACATATATATGTATATATATATATATACACACACACACGTATGTATATATACATATATGTATATATATATATATATATATTGTGCGTCGCGACTCGCGTGATTCTCGCGCGGAGTGTACCATCGGAGTGTGTAGTGTGTAGTGTGAAGTATGTAGTGTAGATGCATGCACTCGCTGCTCCGCACGGCGCACGGCGATCACACAACGTCACGGCGAATGACATTTAAATTTTCCAGTTGAAGATTCCGCTACCGCAGAAACGGAGAAAATAGGGTTACGGCGCGTTTACAGAAATCGTGTTCGCGTTCGGGTTCGCGTTCGCGTTCTTCGACACGTTACATTACGTCAGCGTAGAGGTTCGAAACAGTCAAAGTCGAAAGGAAGCCCATCATGAACGTAGACAACGACTTGGACCATCATTTGTTGCGCCAGTTCAGCTGTCTAAGCACCACCGATAAGGACGATCTGGTGGAACAGCTGCAGAGCATGCTCGCTGGCAACCAAATAAACGAGACAGCCGCCAGGTTCTTCCTCGATATGAATAACTGGTGAGAAACACTAATCCTTCCCGCCTGACGTTCTTACCGACGATCAAGTATCGTCCCGTCTCTCGCGACCTAACCCTAACCGTCGCCATGTTTATATTGAGAGTTCACGTCTCTTATATCTGTTATCTTTTGACCTCTGTGTTGACAGTTCGCGTTCACCGTTCCAATCCTACCTTATCGTTCCTACGATTCCAAACACACAACAATTAATAATTTTCATCTGGTCGAACGACTAGCCCCCGAATTCTTGTAGATTTAAGATAATTTCAATCTCAATTTCAAATGCGTTTCTTCGAAGAGATAAGCTTTTATCAGAGATAAGCGATAATAAACAAAAAAAGAAAACCAACTCAACAAGCATTGTTTTCTGATCATTGTTAAGTAATAATTACCGTTTAATTGTAGGAACCTTCAGGCAGCTATATGTAGTTATTTCGACTGTGAGTCGCCGTTTCAATTTCCGTGTATGACGCTGATATGCGACAGTACGATCGGCAACGGTGAATCTGTGCCACCAGATACTAAATTTCGAAAATCATGGCACGTGCAGAACAGTGGTACAGAACCATGGCCGGATGGAGTTTGCCTACAACACACTGGAGGAGTAATAATGGGATGTACGAGGGTACCTGTTCTATCTCTAGGTCCTAAAGAAACGATGGAGGTGAGCGTCGAGCTCATAAGTCCTCCGGTTCCTAATGTCACCTATGAAAGTAAATGGAGGATGAAAACTTCTACGGGTTCTTATTTTGGTGGTAAGTTTTTCCTTCCTTTTTGATATCGAGACATCATTGTGCTATCAATTATTTGTTGCTTTTGCGTCTTTGTTTAGACATTATCTGGGTGATTATTACGGTGAGCGAGTGTGGCACCTTAGCGGTTACTCAGCAGCTACATCAATTGAGTACTTCACAGTCGAATGATATACAAATGTGTTAGCCCTTGATATCCGGAGACTTCCCTTAAATTTTATCCTTTTTTTCTCTGGTTTCTTTTTGAAAAATATTTTGATTTATTTGAAATCAAGAGAGTGAGCACACGATCGACACATACGTTTGGAAGATGCTACTTTAAACAATAGGAGTACATATTTTCTGCTACAGACAATGCAATAGACAATATCCTAGCAGACGTTTACACATAATTTAAGGAAGTACTGGATTCGAAAACTGTATAGATGTAATTGTAATTTTTGTTAGATTCGAGAGCTGTTTACATAAGGCCTTTTAACGTCCATGCTTGTCAGTTACGTCCATAAAACGTGCTCTTTCTTTCTTTCTTTGCACATTTGTGATTTTCACTCGACAAAAAACGAGTGAAACTGGAGGTTGTAACAGACATGTATGGACCATATTAAAGACCGGTACTGACAATGAGAGAAATTGGTATATATATATATATATATAAATAAACATACATACGTATATGTATACATAGGCATATATATATATATGCATACACATATACGTGTGTATGTACAATTATTAAGATACGAGTTTATTAAGAGTATAATTTTTATTAGGAAATAAAGCATAGATATAGTTAGAAATTGTACAATAACTTGGATTATATTCATTTTACAATTGGAAACTGAATCAGGAATGCTTACTTTTTCGATGATCCTGTTCTCCGAAAAATTGTAAGTAGTTGTTCGTGTAAACGATTAAACAGCCATCTCCATAGCGATTTTCGCGTGTGGATTGTATCCGGTCAATTCGAAATCTTCCGGTAAAAAATCGTCAATATCTTGAACGTTCCTAACTATTTTTAAACGTGGGAACGGTTTCGGCTCGCGCTCGATTTGTTTCTCAAGCGGAGCCACATGATTAAGGTACACGTGACAGTCTCCCATCGTATGTACAAATTCACCTGGCTAAAAATAAACAAGAAAATAGAAGTTTCATCCGAACAATTCTGCAATTTGTTTCTGTAGAAATTTAGAAAAGCCCGAGCAGAATAGCAAAAAGACAAAATTAAGTATGTTTCAGCCAAAAAATATTCAGCAGCACTGGACAGTGCACTATCGTTTTAGCGATTCATACAAGTGTAACAATATACAATGTGATACTATTTAATATATTTGTAATTTTTATCGAATATTTTCTGCCAGAAGTAATATCCAATTGTACGGGACATATCAAACCTTTAAATTTGTGATATGAGCTAGCATGTAAGTCAACAGAGAATAGGATGCTATATTAAAAGGTACACCAAGACCCATGTCGGCGCTTCTCTGATAAAGTTGACAGGATAATTCCCCGTTGCCAACATAAAATTGCACAAGACAATGACATGGAGGTAGTGCCATTTGTGGAATATCGTTTATATTCCATGCTGTCATAATTATTCTTCTGTCATTAGGAGAATTCTTTATCTTATCTATAACGTTCCTCAATTGATCGATGCCTGTTTACCAAGTAAAATAATTTCATTTCAATTTGCAAACATAGCAGTTTGATTAATGGCATATTAAATAATATTACCTTGACCCATATAATCTGTGTGCATATCTTGATATTTCGCTCCGTAGTGCCTCCATTGAAATCCATAAACAGGTCCTAAGTCTCCTTCTTCTCTATCATTAAACCCAAGTGAATCTAGAAATTCTCGTGAGCTGTTTCCATCCCATATATGAACCCCTTTCGACGAGAGTTCTTTCGCGTTCGTTGATCCTTTTATAAACCATAGCAGCTCCTCAACTACTCCTTTCCAAAACACTCGTTTTGTAGTCAGTAATGGAAACACACCTATAACAGGTAAGTCATTTCTAATATAATTATATCGTACTTAATTCAAATTTTACATGAAAATATATATATTTTTACCGTCTCTTAAACTATATCTCATATGAGTTCCGAAAGTCGATAATGTGCCAACGCCTGTGCGATCGGACCTTTTAATTCCATGTTTAATTATTTTATGGATTAAACGCAAATACTGATGTTCCTCGTGTTCATTATCATTTTCTGCGTGGTTAGTTGCATTCGAGTTAACTGTCACAGTCGCACTCATTATTTTTATGTGGTTGTTTCACCAAGAATATATAATATATATTGGCGGGACGAGTGTTCCGTCTTGAAACTTGATTGCTAACGTGCAGCTGGTACTACCTTCTGTGTGCTTCTGCTAACTATAACTGACTATAACGTGCTATAACTATTCAATATATATAGACAAAAACAAAAGCAAGAAGAGAATCTGTCTGCTTATAATTTGAATCGTATAATAAATTTAAAATCGTAAATGAGACACGGAATTGTTCGTGAAATGAGATCGATTTTTTCATACTCTTCTTTTGTAATAACTTTCATTTCTCTCATTATTTCAACTTATTAAATGTAAATACGTAAGCTATCGTTATTTTATTTTATTTACACAGAGTATCCCAGAAAAAGTGTAAGGAAAAGAAACCGGTGATTTCTGAGGTTTTTCTTTGTTTTCAAATTATTAACAACAAAAAAAACACGAACCAATCAAAGCGCGACTATGGCGGGCGGATTTTGATGAAAGGTCCCGTGTTCTGATTGGTCCACGATTTTCGTTAATAACTCGAAAACAAAAAAAAACACCTCAAGTATCACCCCTTTCATTTTCCTACATTCTTTTTAGATACTCTCCGTAAATACTTTACAAATAGATACAAAAGAAATAATTTAAACAAGGGTACGTCTGTCGCTGTAGGTAAAGAAGGCAGCTGTAAGGAGTTCGAACATGATTGGTTATTATTTAATTAAATAAGTACACAGAATTTTGCTATTGGTCGAAGTGACATTGTCAGCGAATCAAATTATGAAAATGTGTCGTTCCAGCTACCTTGTACATTTACACCCGTGATTTCAATGCAAATTCAAGAATAATGCAATTTCACGGTTAGTGATTGCACGTTCTATCGGAATGAGCCAATGGTGTTCCTTTCTGGAAATGTAGAAAACAGAGTTGTTTTTACACGTTGACAACTCGAGGACAATCAAAATTGAATATTGATGAGGGTTCCATTAAATTTTTAAGAATGACAACAATGGTGCTCGATAAAGTAAACTCTTCTATATTAAAAATCATCGAACCCTACAGACAATGGGTTATAGAAAATCCAAAGTTACTGGCAGATTTGGAAGAAACAATTCAATGTTTATCTTACTTCACGGCTGGTTCGAAAAAAAACATTATTCTTTCATTAACAAGATATAATGCATTCGTTTTGATATATTCTCGAGATTAATTTTTTCCAGGTCGTTTCAACAATTCCACATTGACTTCAGAGCTCATTTACTCTCTATCGAATCTGATAGTACTTTTTAATGATCTCTTAATGTGCAGTGGAAGGCATTTACATCTAAAGTTCCCACAATTCAAATCGAAAATCAAAATCTGGTTGACCATCATCGAATATACGGAAACTCTGCTTGAGATCTCTGCTAGAAAACGGTGGGGACACACTGGTAAATGGTTTATAATTATTACGATACAACTATTCAAGTAAGTTGTTGGTATTTCCAAGTTTTTGTACTTTTAATGATTAATGAAAAGGACAGTATGAAATGAATGCACGAAAATCGTTTTCAGAGCTGTGCTGAGACTTTTGTTGGTACATGTGTACAAAGAAGGGATAGTAAAGAGTCCTCCATTGAAACCACTTAATAGAAATAAGTTAAACGAGTCGGAAGAGGAGAAAATAAAAGAAGGATTCACATTGAAACGATCCGGCACTGTTGTCAGGAGTATAAGAGGCACAAATTCAATGCACATACGTACATGGGAGCCTCTGTCCCCTAGTATTCATGATAATTTAAATTCTTCCACTAAATTAGAAAGAAATATAGCTCTAGCAGAGGTAAATGTTTACGTTTATTAATTATTATTACTTGTGTGTAATATGGTTTCTTCTCTTTCAGAGTTTGTATATTATGAAACCACTGTTCCATCTAGGTTGTATATCTGTAACAGGTGAAAAACAATGGCCACCATGGTTACTGTCATTAATCATTGATTTGCTTAGGTAAATAACTTTCTACCAACAATATTAATGAAAAATTCAATTGGAGAGCAATATGTTAAAACTATATATTGTTTATTCTAGTTTGCAAATATTCAATAAGGAAGTAAAGACAACTGCATTTAGTAAAGAGGACAGAGGAGAGTTACATAGACGTAGAGCCGCTCTATTGCTTTATCTTCTAAGATCTCCATTTTATGATAAATGTAGTAGACTGCGGATATATGCTTTCCTTACCGCATTATCCAAGAAAGTGCCTTTCGCAAGGTTAATTGCAGAACCGATAAAAAGATATCTTCCACACTGGCAGAGCACATACTTTTATGTGTGGTCTGTCTAGTTTATAATAATCATGGCATATCTTTGATATTTGGGAATGGTTGTTCATGAAATACTAAGGGATATCTAATAGGGAATGTGAAGAAACGTAATGATTTGAATACAAAGGACTGACTCATTCTAAATGGTGGTATAAATAGAACAATTCAGAAATTTGTGTCTACATAATACAAGGCATGGATTAGGTCAAAGGAATCGTATATATCATTTATAAAATTATATATTTTTTAATTACTGAGGAAGCTACAAACATTTCTCTAACTTGGTAACGGAAACAACGGTAAAAAGCATGTGGAATATTTAGTTTATAATTTTCAACATAAATGTTAGGAGTACACGTTATGCTTACTTTTTATACTGTTGTACTTTAGTAAAGAATAAGATCTCAAAAGGATTTTTTAAAATTGAGATCAGTACTACACGCATTTTTCAATTTATTTCTTTTAAATGTAAATGGCTGCATAAACGGTTCAGTTTATAATAAACTAAGGAATGAGGGAGGGCGAGAGACAGAGAGAAAGAGAAATAAAGGATCAATAAATACCGGTAACATTATGAATGGTACTTTCATAGAAAATATATTTCCCTGCCCAATAAAGTCTCATGAATCTCCTTACGAAACTTCATAATCGTTAAAACCATAATACACATGGCAATAGATCGCACATATATTACATTCTGAAAGTAATACAACGTAGCAGAAAATACAAATATGGCCTTTGGAATTAAATAAAGTGGTTTTGATACAAAAAAAACTACTTATTCACACATCTGAAGCAATGAATTTATAGTGATGTCCTTCTTCCCTTGATTCACATCGTAAACAGACTTAATTACTTCCTTGTCGACGTTCGGGAACATTTCGAAGATCTGCAAACAATATGCTCGAATGATGATTCTCATAAAAATAAAAATAATGCTGCATCTTTGATGATAATTAAAGTATAGAAGTACAATTACTTCTAAGTATGAGTATAAACTCAATGCACTACCTGTTTCAACTCAACCTCAGCATTTGGCATAGAACTGGGAGCAACGGGTGGTGCAGCAGCTGCAGGTGGTGTCGTGTAAACGTTTACAGTGTTTGGATATCGTTTCATACCAAACATCGTCGAAGAAGGGACCGCCACAACTGACGGTGGTGCGTTCATGTATGGATGTCCTTTGGTCTATTGAAATTCAATAAAATAATGAAACGATCGATACAAATTTCTTTGTGATATTAATAATCGATCATTTACCATGTTAGCTACCAAGCTAAAAACTAGATTTATCATTCCCTCTTGATTGTCTCCTTGCTTTCCGCTAAGCATATACCAACCCTCGCGTGTCTCTCCCTTTTGGAGAACTTGCTGTGGAATGTCTATGTGGCCCCATGCTATCAATTCGTCCATTACAAAAGAACATTCATCGTAAATTTCTACGTATATTTGTGTAACTCCGGGTGGCAAGAAACTATAATAACAGGAAAAGAATATATACACGATACATAGATATACCTGAAACTACGTACATATGCATTCTTTAAAATGCGTATACCATCGAATAACTTTGTTCCAATGTGGATTTTTTGCTCCATTGGAACATGTGTGTGTCTCGTAGACGGCATGGCCTACTCTCAGTCTTACATAAGGGTCCATCCTGATCATCCCATAGTTTTTTACTAGTTTAGCCTACAGGAAGTATCTTTTTGAAATTACGAATAAAATGTTATTACAAAAATATGTGTGTATCGATTCTGCAGAGTAAACTTAAGTCTCTACAATATCAAGACCGATAGCTACCGTATTACCTGAGCAATCGTTATGCTAAGCGTACCAACGTGCGGTTCATGCATCGCAGGCATACTTTGTAGCTGCAGCTGATGAAGCGCGAGCGCAGCTTGTTCATCGGCAGCTTCTTGTTGTTCCTGGATACTGTGTTCCTCTACTCTAAGAAATCCCTGAGGTAGAGGGCCCAGAAAGACCTAGAAAATTTCGTGTCATATATTCATATTTTAGCTTAATGATACTTATTTACTAACATCGCAATCGCTCGATCAAAAAGAAAAAATTGCATCATACTTCAAGAAATTTAATCATTGCGCCATTGTCAACGAATGAATATGCACTATTTACCCGTTTTCTCCATTCTTCGTATAAATCCGATCGCCTCTCGGTTTCCATTACAAAATAATGTGAAGTCTTATTCTCGAAAGTGTCCAAAATAACTCAACTCGTTTAATGTAGAAGAACCGCTGTCACAGTGCAAAGGAAACCTGTCAAACTACCTACGTGAAAACGTTTTGATGCATCGAAATGTAATCATAACACGCATATGATACGGTGACAGCACGCCATCTTAGAGAAATCTTAGAAAAAGAGGTCGCGCGGATGGTAACGAGCGCTTTTTGAACTTAATTTTCTGAAATAAGTTCCAATCCCATGTATCAAGTACTCGTGTGAGTCTATCGCGAAACAGTTTAATTTATAGCATATTTTTAATGGAACGCTGTTTTGATGTCTCGTTTATCGATTTGTATTGTATATATAATAAGAAATATCATAAACTTTTATATATAAAAAAGAAATAAACTTTCTTAGAAATGTACAACGTATGAGTAAAATTCATATATATTCCATATATATGTACAATATAATAGTTCCAATTAAACGTCGAGAAGTTTATCCACTACTGATAAGCTCAATAGGTTACGTGAAGGACGCGACCATTCATCCCACGCCTATTATATGACTCGCAACATGAAACGTGTTCACGATTACTAATAATCTAGAACACTAATAATATCATATTCGACATCTTTCTAACGGAGAAACTATATTTTACAATGACGTTTACTCGAGAATTTTTTTACATTTTTTAGCATATATATGCTCAAAATAGAATATACATATTCGACCTGTAACGTATAAACTGCGGATCTTTATGCATTTATTATATATATTAGGTAAAATTGGGTAGATGAAATTCAAAATTATAATCTTAAGAGATGGTTCCTCCTTGTTCCTCCTCTATTAAAATCAGAAAACAAGTAACATTCGATTTAGTTTCTATATTTTTATTTTGTATAAAGATCCGCAGAAGGAAGTTGTGAACACTACAGTAAAACTACAATTAATTAGACGGATCCCGTGTTAAAAGTAAAAGCGTGTGCGCGTATAAGAAAGTTGCGTTCAAAATTCCTGATGAATTGTATAATTTTTCTGTAAAAACGGCTCGGAAGCCATTTTGAAATTCAGATGCAATTATCTCGTGCTGTTTCTCTCTTTTTGTTTCTTGGTCTGCCTGTCTGTTGATTTCTCTTTCTGTTTTATTGAAGAAAATCATAGACCGAGCATGAACTGTAAAGTGTATTCGGATTCGGAGCATTCATGACAATTCGTTGGTCCGCGTACTTACGCTGGCGTGACGTCCGGATTCTTTCGAACCGGGAGGCCGAAGTCTCTCGGCAATATTTGCCAGAAAGATCTGAAAGCCGGTTCTCTTGATTTCGATTTCGTTCGATTTTTTTTTCTCGCGTTCGAATCATTTACACGGTCTGCTTGCGACGGTGTTGGTGGTGGATCTCCTCTCACAATAGCTCTCGAGAACGGTTACGCGGTCTACCATATTTTCGGCGAAAGAAGATATCGACAAATCATCCTTGCAATCATGTCGCATCAGACGGGGATCAAAGGTATATATCTATCCTCGCACTTTGTTATTTTCATTGAACCATTTTAAAATCTCATTGAAGCTCGGTTAACCCTAATTTGATAACAATCGTTGCATAGTACCCAAATACATAAAAATGCGAGTTAAACTGGTGTCGCCGTTATTTACGTGATGCGTATTAAATAGAGAATGTTTCTAGTTACTGACAATATTTTGTTTATTGTAGCGAACGATGCTCTCAAGAAATTGTTCGCCAAGTGTCGTGATGGAAAAATACGGGTCTTGAAAGTTTCCATAGAAAACGGTAAGTTAATGTAGATATTTAGAAAGAAGTAGAGATCTTGTACATATGTATACTATGTCTCTTGTATTGTAGAGGAATTAACAGCTGCCGCTTCCTCGAAGCCTATAAACAAGTGGCAAGACGACTACGACAAACTAATTAAGCCCCTGATAGTTGAAAATCAGCCTGCGTATATTCTTTATCGACTGGATACTAAGTCTCCAGATTCTGGTTACGATTGGTTGTTTATATCCTGGTCTCCCGATACCGCACCGGTTAGGCAGAAGATGCTTTACGCGTCGACTAAAGCTACCTTGAAACAAGAGTTTGGTACGGCTTCCATAAAAGAGGAGTTGCACGGTACCTTGCCCGAGGATATAAGTCTGGATGGCTACTATAAATACAAAAGAAACGACGCAGCTCCGGCACCGCTAACCATAGCTGAAGAAGAACTAGCGGAGCTCAAGAAGAACACAGTCAGTACAGATTATAGTGTAGAAACAAGACACCAAACATTAAGCGGAGTAGCTTTCCCTGTAACGGACGAGGCTAAGCAAGCAATCACGGAGCTGGGTAAAGGAGTACACGAATACGTTCAGTTGAAGATTGATTTAGAGGAAGAGAAAATACACCTGGTTACAGCCTGTGATGTTTCAATGGATAAATTGCCGACAAAAGTTCCATCGGACTCTGCTAGATATCATCTTTATAATTTTAAGCACACTCACGAAGGGGATTACATGGAATGTATTGGTACGTGGCATAGAAAGAATTATTATGATGATTTCGTTGACTAATGTCTCGCGTGTATTTTGCAGTTTTTATATATAGTATGCCCGGATACAGCTGTAGCATTAAAGAAAGAATGTTGTACTCGTCGTGTAAAGCGCCACTACTAGAACTTATTCAGTCGCTTGGAGTGATTATAACTAAGAAAGTAAGTACAAAGAGCTACTTCACAATTTTAATTATATATTTTCCAGCTTCCCTCATTTCCATTAATTTTCTTGTAGTAGAAATGATTCAACGTTATCGATTCTAGGTATCTGTAACTGTTCTTGAATAATTTCGATTTATTGTTTAGAACTCTACTGTATTTCCTCCAAAGCTAGAAAAAAACAACAAACGCGCGTTTTTTACTTTCTTTTAACTATACTGTGTGGTATCTCTTTCTTTTCTAGCTTCTACTCTTTTTAATATCGGAAAGTAAAGTATGATTTTTTTTGTAAAATTTTGACAAATCCTAGTTGGAAGTAAATAGTGGCGAAGAGTTGGCAGACATGTTGGAAGCTCCTCCAACCATAAAAGAAACAGCTGCTATAACTCCTGCAACTCCGTCAACGCCCTATGCCCCTACTCAATCTATCCCTGAAAAGAAATCAAAGCAGAAGCGATCTTGTGTCTTGAGTTAACCGATTCTACGTACTTTAATCGTCATTATTTTTTACTATTCGTCAGTGTTAAAATATTTGTGATGATGTTTTGCAACACATTCGATATAGCTTCTTCCATGAATTCGAAATTTGTGATAGTACATTATATGAATATGTAGTTTAAAAACGATAATGATGGGTTTCAGATAGTGTTCTTGTTGGCGTAAATATAGTTGTGCTCGTCGTGAAAACAATTGAAATAAGAAATCCTCTAAGTCTTAGAAAGAGAGAGAGAGATACGAATTCTTTTCAATTAGCAGTATTTATTAATATTTAATATTAATTGGTTAAAGTGATACATACATATACATACATAGATCTATATAGCGAGTCAGAGTAGACCGAGCAGTGTATTTTTCTAAATTTTAGAAACAAAATTCTCGCGATAAGGTCTTCTTGAATCGCTTATCGGTAACTACAGACACATATTCTGGATAAACACAATTGTCATAGGATGCAGGTTTTTGCTGATTCTCGAGGATACAGTAGCGAATGATTCTTCGCTCCTGCTGGGTATAGTACTGCTGAAATGCGATGAGATTCAGTTGCTTGATATTGAAAGTGAAGCCTTCCACTGGATTTTGCAATTTTAATTCCATCTTTCAATAACTAACACGCCGATAGAATCTAACTTTTATAAAAGTTTTCGTAAAAGTATTACTTTTGTAATTACCAGTTCCTTTATTTTATCTTATTTTATTCTATTTCTATTTTATTCCATACATTTAACGTTTGTCGCTCGAATATACGATGAAAAGAAATCCAGTGAACTCGACTGTGAGAATTAGTTCCTAGTCCAATGGAAAGTGATATGTATTATAAGTCTCGTTTCTCGTATTAGTGATTTCGTTAGGTGAAACTCGAAGGCTTGATTTTCAAATTCATTCGAACACTTGTATAGGAATTAGCAATATAGATTAGATCGTTTCAGATTCAAATATCTGTGGTAACTTGCATACCTTATGTGATTTTTAGAGAATTAGGGAAAATTCCATGTGCCCTAGCTAACTGACGTCACTCACATAACTTCTCTGCGTAATTTAAGTAGAGAATAATATAGCAGACAAGTGATAAGTGTGCAGATACCATACTGACGTGTGGATATATTTTCTTGCACTCGATTATCGTTTTTGAACACAAGCTAGTGATAATGCTAGTTACTTTATATATATATATATAAAAATATAAATATATAAATATACATACTATACAACATGATATATACATACTTACATGTATATACCATGTTCTATACTATTGTAAATGATACAGAATACTAGACTTCACAAATATATATATATATATATACGAAGACTGATCTTGGTATGTCCCATTGGCTGTATAGTCAAGAAAACGCACAAAGTGTTCAGATTCGTGTAGGTGAAAAGAAGCAGCACACTTGAAATTATTTATTTTCTATTTATTATTTAAATTTACAAACGATGCGTATTTACATGAGAAACAAGACGAAGAAGTTTCTGATTAACTTGTGTTCCTAATGAATTAAAAAAACGCTAAAAAATGTTTGTACAACGAAGTTGGGAATCGGATTGTGATATACATATAAGTTATCAGTATTTCTTTGAAAGAGAAATTGTATTTTCTGAAATTTCGTGAAACAAGACATTCCTTCTCTGAAACGTATAGCAAATGGGACTTGTATAATCTAATTACCAGCGATAAAATATTCGAGAGGCATTCTATTTTTTCTGATCTGTATTTTTTTAACTCTCGTAGCTTTTTATAAACTTTTTAAAAGTTTTCGTCCAATACACATATACGAACACAAAAAATGAACAAATTACTGGAATGAGAGTTTGGCCTAATTTGAATTAGCATAACGATAGCGCGAGCTGTGTTACATCCTTAGCATTTATTTGATTCAAAAGAATAAGCAATACACAGCATGTTTTTCAATAACATACTCAAGAAGAAAGTTAAGTTATATGCTTATGCTTCAAGACATATTACGCTGACATAAAAAGTCGAGCTCGATATATGAGATTTTATTATGATATATAGATAATTCATTTATGGTTGGAATCACAATGTAACATACTCATTGTTTGGTAGCTTTGTTTCGTATAGAAGAATTTATTAATCCATTTTATGTTCCTTTGCACTGCTCTACTATACACATATTTATGTATATAGAAAAACATATACAATTTGGCAAACACTCTTACGTAGTAGTTTCAGATACAAAATAATATACAAGGGAAAGAATGCTTTGCAAAATGCTCAAAAACTGTTAACAAAAATGTGTTCCACGTTATGTAACAACGCACATTATAGCCTGGACACTTTTTATATTCTTGTCCCAGGCCTATTCTGTAAGTTTCTAGTATAATTTTTATTTTCATTCTGTTAATATGTAATTATAGGTTTATTACGATTAAAGAAATTGTATATCTTGCCAATACTAAAATCGCTACAAACAATAAAGCATTATGTAATTTAATCTAACAGGTTGTTGTTGTTTTAATTTTCAACAAATTGATATCGGACAAAATATATCTACTTTTCTTTTTCTTGGATTATCATCGATTTATGGTTGATCCAAATAGAAATAGGTCTGTAAGGAGCACATGGTGAGTCAATCGTTGGATGGGTATGTAATTACAATTAAGATTTCCAAATATGTTTCATTCACCTTACAGAATAGGCCTGTGCATTCAAAAAAATTTACGTTTAATTACATTTTTTATTTTCCAAAATTATTCAATTTGTTTCTTTGTATATCCACAAATTATGCGACATGTTCCTGCTTTTGTCTGTATTATAATAATTATTCTTTTGAAATGTGTTGATTGCATAGCTTGAAATAGACGATGGAAGAGAACTAACTGAGGGATTTTTACAAGAGGAATTACATCCGAAAGTCAGTTTGCATCAGCCAAAATTCGCAAAGCCTAAGGGTCCACCAGGCAGAGGTGCGAAACGTTTAACCAAGGTTCAAGATTTAGGAACTTCGGATCAAGATAGTTAAATAGATACTTTAAGAACTTGTTGATCTATATGCTTATCAGATGTATATGCATAGATCTGTTTGTATATATCGATATATACAAAACACACACACACACACCCATACATATATATGTATGCATATATTGTATGTTATGTTCATTCTTTGTTGAGTGATGAGTGTGTCATCTTATACCTCTTTCCATTTATCGACCCAAAAGTATTATTTTATCTATGAAAAAAAACGATTTTTTTGTGTAATTTTGAATTCAAATTTATTGGTTTCACTTGAGCATCAGGCCTATTTTGTAATCGTGATTCTGAAACTGTATTACACGATTATTTATATTATATATATATATATATATATATTCATTTCAATGCACAGAGTATTATAAAGATGTAAATAAGGTCTGTTTGTATGATAACAATGATATACATTATATGTGTTTACAGGATAGAAGATAATGGGATTATTTTTTATACATAAACGGGGAACGATTATTCAAAATTTCCATTGTTTATAGATACATGGAAAAACAGTTTAAATCGAAATGAAACTATTCAAAAGAAATGTGGGAAAATTTTATTTTAAGCCCAGGTTTTTTCGAATCGATTAATGTTTCAGTTAGCTTATTCATATATCTATAGACACTAATGCCATTTAGGTATTCCATTTGCATACCCATCATTCTGTATATTCAATTGATATGTCAGCAATGAGTTTTCAATGAAATAAGTGATACATTTAAAGATTACAGTTAAATTTTCTATATTCAAGATATATTTTATTATACATATAATCTACATTATTCGAGAGTTATTAAATAAATAAAGAATGATACAGATTTATTCACATTCTAATTACTGTTTCTTCGAAAACGTGTTAGCTATTTTTATTTTGAGGCTGTGCTGTTTCTTGGAGTACTTTAGTTTCGACAAACATATCTCTAAATGCTTTTTCTTCCTCATTCACGTAATTTGTTGCCACTTGATTTATTTTACTAAAACGTAAATATTCATTTCAGAAAAATTATAAGTTGTTACCAACTTGATTTGCAAGAGCATAAAAACTTACTCTCGTCTCTTTTGCATAAGTTGGAGATGTATATCGTACAAGTCGCTCATCTCGACTCCGGCAATGTACAATATCAGCTTTGTTATTGTGCCATAAACAGTGCCCAACATACTACCAGCGACAGTACCAGCTATCATTCCTTTAAGTCCCATGTTCATTTTAAACGCGCTTCCTGTTACAGCGCCAGCAATGGTAGAATTTAACAACTCAAATTTGCCTCTATATACGTACAGTATAATTGACGTACTCCTGATACAGAACTTGAAATGAAATTGCATTTATACTGTTGCTTAGCTACAATCGGTGACTATATAAAATTTCCTTACTGGAATAAAAAGCAAAAGGTTCCTAGTTTCCTGCCAAGGCTTATACCTCCTTTAATGAATTCTAAGGCGAACTTATTATGTAATTGTCTCTTCGCATGGAAAGTACTGTCCCATTTTGTAGCTTGATGTTCTTTTCTAAAATTGTATGGTAAATCTACAGTTTTTAATATACCACCCAAAGCAAACCCTCCTATGAGGCCCGTAGTTGTGGCGCTCATGATAGATTGAAACTCTTTGGTTATACGGCCTTCTCTGTACATCAACAGTTGAACTTGAATTAATAACGCTAAAACGTAGTTGATTCTACTAGTAGATAAGTGTACTTACGAATCGTGAAACATGTTTTTCAATCTATCTATACCAATTTCACCTGGAGACAAAGATTCCATTTCAGCTATTTCAGGTAGTTTCATCTCTTTGTTGACTTTGTCAATCGATTCGTCAACATTGGTAAACGGGAAAAAAAATGCGTACACCAGTGATCTATTTATCCGTAAGCGTAACATTGTGCTTTTCTTTCTAAATACCTAACTTTGCAAAACTAGGTTATGTTGCAGCGTTAATTCCGGTAAAATTAAAACACTACTTGTCTCTTTCGCTGAATGTATATTTCACGAACTTTGCAAGGGCCAACCGAAAGTACATTTCATTATGCTTAATAACATTCTCATTTTCAATTCACGAAGGGAAAAAAAACAAGGTTAATTCCGATGAGATTTTTCCAAGTGATCCGTGGCGCCTCTTGCGGTGGATTCTTGAAGCGCGAATGCGACGTAGTGTCCAACGTCGTCGAAAGATGGGGCTGGCATTAAATTCCAGGCTTTCACCATCAGCAACACTATGATTGCCTGTAGGTAAATTTAGTGAGTAAATTGAGCGTTTCCTAATCTGATTCGTTGACATTTGTCATTTTGTTCAACATCAAAACTATGATCAGATGTGTAATCTTCATGAATAACTTTTTTGCAACTGTACAGAATAGTTTTGTTTAATGTCGTTGAAATGTTGACTGTTCACATTGAAATAGTTGAATAGGAAGCGTTGAAAATTGATTATCTACGGTCTACAAAAATATATAGTAGGGATTCTATACTGATTCTATATTTCTATACCTACTCTTTTTCTACGTGGATAGTTGGCACGACTGCATGATCAGTCTAGGGAAGTTCTATGAGCACCGTAGACATTCTATAAGTGCACCCATCATTGCATTAATTGTTTGTGCAGGGCTCCTGCATTGGGGTCAACTCTTCTCGATTCGAATGATTTATTCCTCCGCTCTACATATGAGAGAGCTTGAAATATTGGCGGTCGAGGCGTTGATAACAATTGAAATTGAAACAATCGCCGTGTACAATCACGAACGAGTCGGTGATAGTCGTGTGATCGATAATAATGTTTGCTAGTACCACGGACACGAAGCGAGCCCAAACGTTGATCGTGTTCAAAACGAAGATTTAATACGAGCTCTCCTACCCCCTCTTCCTGTGGTAAGCATAAGAGACACCAACGAAAAAAGTGTCGCATAATACGATATATAAAAAGAACCGAACGAGGCGTCGGGAACACGAGGCTGTGTAATTCATTTCGATCGGATATGTAAGAGACACCATTCGCCTAGGTAAGGGTAGAGAAAGAGAGAGAGAGAGAGAAAGATAGGAAAGAAAGAGGGAGAGAGAGAGAGAGAGAGAGAGAATTTTTTTCTAGCGTGGCGAGACCTCGAAGAGTCAAAAGCTTGTTGCTGTACCATCTCGCGCGTTAATTCAATTTTTTTTGCAGCGCGCGCCATAACATTTTGTAACGTCCGTTATTTTTCACGTACGTAAAATTGATTGAAAGAATTTCCTTCCCAAACGAAATATCTATCGTGATACAGTGTTTTGTTTTTATCGTTGCAATTGATGCTATACGATGTCTCTGATCCTCGTGTCTCGTTCTTTGAAACAAGCGTTTCGCGAGTGACTTTTTCATTCGTTACTACATTCTTTTCTTTTCTCTTTTCTTAATAGTTATTCTCACCTTCCCGTTCGTTAGAGCGGAACACCGTTGGACAGCGGAAATTCCACTACGACGAGATACACCTCGCGTTATCGGTGTCAGCGGGAGCTATTTCGTAACGGGAAAGGGATCACTACCACACAAACAGGAAGAGAAATCACGGTATGGCATCATCCATGGTGGCTGTTCCATCTGGAACAGCTTCGGTCCCAAGTGGAACTGGCATCTCGCAGAGCGAAGAGGTCGAGAACAGAGATGTTTTCAGCGAACATAATATTAACTCGGTTACCGGCTGCAACGAAACCTCTAGTCCCGGAGATGCTCTGGAGGAGATCAATTGCGGTACAGATGAGAACGGTGATCAAGAGTGCGCCATATGTATGGGCAAACTGTGCTTGCCGCGAGTGCTCTCTTGTCTTCATGTGTTTTGCGAGGCTTGCCTAGACAAGCTTCTGATGGACGAGGCTGGTGACCCAAAGGTTGGCTCGGTCCTTGTCTGTCCTATCTGTCAACAAGAAACTTCCATTAGTTCTAAGGGTGCTGCATCGCTCACTTGCGACTATGTTTTAACTAATATACTGGATATGTCCGCAATCGAAAATATGGCTGTACTGTGTACCTCGTGCAAAGCCAAAGAAAGCGCCATCGCGCGGTGTTCGGACTGTGCCAATTTCTTGTGCCCGAGTTGTAACTGCGCTCACCAGTTTATGCGCTGTTTCGAAAGTCACAAGGTGGTCGCCTTCGAAGATTTAAAGAAATCCAACGAAGCTATACCGATACACAAACCAATTTTTTGCGAGTGTCATCCTACCGAAAATATGAAGTTTTATTGTTACACTTGCCAGGTAATTCTTTGTTTCTTTTCGATATGCTAGAAATACGTAACTCTGAAAAATATCTGGGCCCATACATAGTATGGATTACTTTGGAGTATCTTTTAAAGTAATCAAAAGTATTTAAAGACTATTCTAGTCGTGCATAAAAAGAATCAGATAATCTATAGAATTTATTTTAATTAGGAACCAATATGCAATGAGTGTTTACTTATTGAACATAAAGCCCCAGACCATCAATATGAACGATTAGTAGATGCGGAACCACGCCAAAAAGAAGAATTAATCAAACTAGTGAATGAAAGTAAAGCAAGGATTGCCGATTGTGATCAGGTGTCTGCTCAATTGGACAACGCTCTCAGAGAACTCCAAGCTCAACACGATCAGGCCAAAGATCTGATCATCGAAACATTTCAGAGTTACAAAGCGGTATTAGAGAAATGTCGCGATAGCGCGTTAGTTGAGCTCGAGAAACTGCATTCTAACAGAGAACTGGAAATAATGGACACGTTTCATAGGTCAGCAAAGATTATTTCTCGAACGTGTGATTATATCGTTCCGCCAATTGATTTGCATCAATTCATTCTCGTTTCTCTTTTTATACACAGTGTCGAGAAAACAGTCGAGAAAATAGAGAATGCTTGTCGTTTCACCTCCAGGCTTTTGGAACATGGCGATGCTGTGGAGATTCTTGCGCTTCGCCGGATCGTAGGAACTCAGTTAATGAATTTAATCAAGAATACCCCGAAACCAAATGTTTCTTTTTCAATTGAGTTTCAGACTGATTACGATCAATTTGAGAAAACAGTAAAGGTAAGTCTCGTATTCGAAAAATTTCTTTAAAATGAAAAAGATTTCGAAGAAATACGAATGATGTTGCAGGATGTGTTTGGGAAATTTCATACTGAGACTACTCCAGTGATAAAGAGCGAGCCGATCACCACGGTCCCAGGAGTGAGTACAAGTCAACAAGTTGTTCACACTTCGATGGGCTGTCCACGTTCCATTAGCACAAGGTCTCCCATTTCTCTTCCTGCGTCAATGCAATCTTCGTTCGAAGGTGAACCTTCGTTTGTTATACCCACGACATCCAGTCCACAGAATATTCCACCTCCACCAGCACCTGTATCCCTTCCTCCAGGTCCTATGCATGGCCTCACCAGTATTCAAGAGTACAATCTGCAGCAACTAGCCAGTTTAGCGGAAAAGGTTGAAATGGTTGGAGACACGAACGTGGTCGGGCCCAGCTCAAATCCCAGCCCAACTCCACCATTCACTTTGGCTGACTTATTCGCCGGTGATCTAAGTTCCACGAGCCACGCGATCAATAATCTCCAGGCTTTAGCTAAGTTAGGGAATTCGCTTGGCAACCAAGGTAAGTAAACGACCTATCGTTTACCCTCAAAAACATTTCAAATTATAATTCTGTTGTTTCTCATACTCTCGCAGATCTTGGTAACACAGCGATCAATGGTGGCAGTGGTCTGGTATTGGGGAGGGGTCCGTCACCAGCAATTGTAGATACGCCAAATTTAAGTTTAGCTGCCAACACTCTTCTAAACGGGGGATTTCAGTCTTTATCGTCCTCCACTTCGCCGATACTTTCACAGGGTGCTGGTAATTATAATTATACATAATATATAGTATGTGTCTCAACAATTGCCACCCAATTTATTATCGAAATACGTATTTGTTCTTGTAGATGATTTAATGGGAGATTCGATACACAACATGCCTGTGGTAGTGGGAAACACTGTTGGCAACGTGACTGGTTCCGGATCCGGAAATTATGCCCATCCACGTTCGAACAACGCGAAGTTGACGCCCATGCATATCCGCTGTAAATTTGGGCAATTAGGTCCCAGTAAAGGTCAATTCAGCTCACCCCATGGATTCTGCTTAAGCGCCGACGAAGACATTATCGTCGCCGACACGAATAATCACAGAATTCAAGTACGCGTTCGTCTCGAAACGAAATTATTCTTATTTCTTCTAGATCTTCGTCCAAGTCCGTTCATAATTTCTCTTTCTTTTCTTTCTTTCTTTTCTTAGATATTTGATAAGACTGGCGTTTTCAAATTCCAATTTGGTGTTCCTGGTAAAGAAGAAGGACAACTGTGGTATCCGAGGAAAGTTGCCGTTATGAGAAACACCGGGAAATTTGTTGTCTGTGACCGTGGAAACGAGCGTTCTAGAATGCAAATATTTACAAAGAACGGTCACTTTATTAAGAAAATAGCGATTCGTTACATCGATATTGTAGCTGGCCTAGCTGTTACTAGCGAGGGCCACATTTTGGCTGTTGATAGTGTGTCGCCAACGGTGTTTGTGATCAGCGACACAGGGAACTTGTTAAGATGGTTCGACTGCAGTGAATACATGAGGGAACCAAGTGATATTGCAATTAGTGGTGAGGAACGAGTTAAGCGATCCAGCGAATGGATCGATAAGCAAATTTATAATTATAATTGTATAATTTTCAGGTAAAGAATATTTTGTGTGCGACTTCAAGGGACATTGCGTCGTAGTGTTCAACGAGGAAGGCAAGTTCTTGCGTCGCATTGGCTGTGACAATGTAACAAACTTCCCAAACGGGATAGATATTAGCGATGCAGGCGACATATTGATAGGAGACTCGCACGGCAATCGTTTTCACGTGGCTGTTTTCTCCAGAGACGGTTCCTTGATTTCCGAGTTTGAATGTCCATATGTGAAGGTGAGGTTCTGTCTCCTATTATCATATTATGTATCGAGATCGTAATACACGATATACAGAGTGTTTAATGGTGTTTACTCTTCAATCGTATTTTGTACAAAAACTGTCGCAACAGCGATTTGTAGTGAAATTCGTAACATAGGTTACATACTAAGGACGCGTGTACGAGACTGATATTTCTATTGAATTTTCTCAGAAAGGACACCAACGCAATTTCGTTGTCCTTGATTTTCCTGACCCGATTTCTACTATAAATTATGAAACACTCTGTATAGGCAATAGAATTGACAACGATGAATGTCGTATTACCAAGTCAATCAATCCGAATGCAATTCTCGCAGGTTTCTCGATGTTGCGGCTTGAAAATAACTTCCGAGGGATATATCGTAACTCTGGCTAAAAATAATCATCACGTCCTCGTACTGAACACTCTTTACATATCATGAAGCGAGGAGGCAGACCAAGCAAGTATGTCACGATTATCTCCCGCGAGTGGAACTTCCTTGTGAGACGAAACAAAATCTGCTCTGCTTCTCAACGAAGGACAAATCGGCATGAATACAAAGACAAGAAATATATATATATACGCCTGGTTTGGGCGAAGTTCGAAGTTCTTTTGAGATTTGAGATTTGGGCCTATCAAAGCAATAGTAAAAGCAAGCGCAGCATGCAGCCTTAATAGTCTGTAACAAAAAAGGAACAAAAACCTTTAAAAAAAACCCACAAAAAAACGAGAAAGAACGAAAGAAGAAGTTTAAATGCGTCCCTGTTTTATGAAAGTAACACAACAACGTCGAAACGATGAATACTACAAACAAACAAACAAAAAAAGAAGAAAAAACAAATAATAATGGTGAACGTAACATCTCCGACCAAAAGTGAAACAAAGAAGAAAAAAAATAGTATAAATAGTGATTTAGCAAGTTGCATTTGATAAACTGCCAAGATAAATTTAAAAAACGTCAAGATAAAAGAAGCGGAGGGTAGGGAAAGGGAAAAGGGGAAGGAGAAGCGACGAGCAAGAGAGAGAGAGAGAGAGAGAGAAAGCGAGAGATTTCTTCAGTAGAAGAGACAACGGAAGCGAGAGAAGAATAATTGGGGGAACGGAACTTCAGTGACAACATGCAGTAGCTTTTCTCATCGAAATCATCGGTTGCATCCTCATCTTCGACTCGTCAGTATTTTAGGTATGTTTACAAATCAAATTATTCTAGTCTTCAACGAGCACTGTTTACACGCTGGTTTCGATCTGTGCTCTCGAAGCAACAATTTTTGTCGTGTATTTTTAAACCGGGTTCTCCGTGTTATGAAACCGCTTATGGCGGACACATATTACACGTATATATGTATATACATACACACGCAAGTAAACACAAACACACATACACACAGCGAGAAAGAGAGAGACACACACTAGAGAGGGGAGGAAAGAGTACACGGTATATATATACGGTTCTTTCTTCCGACCGTTACTTCGAGACCTATTTCGTAGGCACGCTAAGTTTTCTAAAGGTTTCCGTTAAGCTTAGGCTACTATATCCGGTATAGAAGTGAAAAAGAAAAAAGATGAAAAAACGCGCGTACAGAAAAAATCGTAAAGGAACAACTTGTGCTTAGACATGTCAGAGTGAAAATGTGTTGCATGCTGCGACACACACGGTAGTACTTCCTGCTCTAATGTCATATCATATCTCTTTAACGAATTGAGATGAGTGTGAAAGAAAACACTAAACAAAATATACCAGTAACTCCTTGTTATGGCAGGCATACGAAGCTTAGTGAACTTAAAATGATTAAAAAACGATTTAAAAACAAAAAAAAAATGAATAAATGGGAGAAAGAAAGAAAATATACGAGAGAGCTATATGTTCCTGATAACATTTCTCTGTGCATTTGAGAATTTAGTAGATCATCGAAAATGGTGGAGAAAGAGATAGAGCGAGAGAGGCAATTATATTGAGACAGCGTTAACTAGAATGGAAAATAATTATGACATGTTGAAAATCAAACATTTAATGTCTTGAGAAATGAATCTGCACACGTCATATATATATATATATATATATATATATATATATATATGTATGTATGTATATATATATATATAATATATATGTGTATATATATATATATATATATTTCATGGACAAATCGAAACGGTTTATTGTAGATTTGCCATTGACGACGATAGATCCCATTTGTGCATTGTTAAGAGAAACAAAAAAATAATAGGCAAGACACACAATGGTTACAATATTTACTCAGGATGCTTTATTATGGTCCACCATATAAATACAATATACTATATATATATACATGTATTATATATGTATAAATATATATAAATATATATATATATATACATAAATATATATATAAATTTATATACATATATACGTATATATGCGTGTGTGAATTATTGGTTCGTGGTGCTAGCGAATTATAATAATATATCCATACCAAGTAAATGTATTTGTTATAAAAATTACAGAATCGTTCCAACGTTTTACAATGCCGTGGAATGATCTTGTAATATATTATACAAGGTTCATAAGTAAATTATACCACCGGTATCATAGGAACAATACTTTATCTATGTAAAAAAAAAGCAAAAGGGATATAAAAACAAATAACGTACAGTTTGCTAAACAACTTCTATTTATGTATATACTAAAAAAAAGAAGAAGAAATTAATAATAACGATAACATGATCCGTAAAGAAAAGGAAAAAAGAAATCCATGTAAAACACATACATATATAGAAATACACATATTTTTTAGGGTTGTTTACATGATCAGCCTTAAGATTTGATTGAAATTAAAATGCAATGTGTATACAACATATATGGATATATATATGTGTATATACATGTATATATACATATATATACCTCAGGCAGATCGCTATATACTGTGTTATATGATTACCTACAATAACAATTGAATGTGAATAACTATCTTGCCATACCAAATGTTAGAAAGCACATCCATATATATATATTTCTACTTGGATAGCTTCAAATTTGTTTCACATAATGAATACAATTGACTATGCGGAGAGCAGAATGCGATTAGAGTATTATAGATGGAAAATGAAATCGAAAACGATATTGGGCGAATGTGGATACGCGCGCGCGCGTGTTTGTGTGTGTGTGTGTGAGAGAGAGAGAGAGAGAAGCAGAACAAGAGATATAGGAGAAGGGTCTCAAATACAGGATCGATAAATATATAGGGGGCTACTCGGAAATTTGCGCATAACATTTGTAGTAAATTGCACGAAGCCTACGTACGTACACCTAAGCTAATCAATCGTAATCATCTTTTATTATTAGAAGTTTTAATTTTATATATATTAAAAGGGAAAAAGAAGTAATTCTGAAGTATTTAATAGTCATGGTTAGCAGAGTTATATAAATAATGCCTGTGATAATAGTATCGTCAGGATAAGTTGTGTCCTTACAGAGTCTCTGATGTTGTTGCTAGGTAAATATAAATTAGAGGTACCAAAACGAGATGCTGTTAGCGAACGCCTTGTGGAAGGTGTGTTTATGTTCGATGCACAATAACACCGTACACAACGCCATCGATGGTCTCTAATGGTACATTGAATACAAGAAGAAAACTAAAGAAAAAGATATCGAGAGTATCCAACAAAAAAACAAACAAAAAATAAGAGTGAAGAACTTTAAAGGAATAAAAATAACAAGAATGTGTTGCAAAATTTTTGCCAGTCGTATTTAATGAATGAAGAAAAAAAAGATGAAACTAAACTCATAGTGTAACGAATGGATGACCATTAATGAAGAGGGTCTTTTACCTCACAAAATTATTATATTACGCTCACCTTATATATACTTGAATATTTTAGTATAGATTTACTCTATTTACATATTTTTATCTGTGGAAGACTACTTGGCTAATTTAGGCCACTGTTGAAATTCACCCCTTATTTGCCTTGATGTTTAAATTACAATAATAATATAAAAGAAAAAAAAAGAAACGAGAATTACTTGTTACGTAAATGGTAATTGTGATAGATTTTTTGATGATTTTTACAATCTCAAAAGTCTTATTATCCTAATATGTATAGAATTATAATAGTCACTCTACATAAACTACATAAAGAAAAGAAAACTCTGCTTACATTGTTGAAACTACTTATTAAACAACAACAAAAAGAATGTCTGAATAATAGGATATATATGTACATATAAGTACATTATATTCATATATGTATACCCTATATCCGTAAGCAGTTCACAAAGAGAAGGGAGAAAAGAAAGATACTGTCTATTGTATAATGTATTTCAGGATATGTTCTACCTATTATTTTTTAACTGATAACAATGTTTTTAATCGCTGATACATAGTTTCCAAGGCCTTTTTTAGGTGCCACCTAAGAACTTTTTCGACACGATTTCGGTTTTTCTAATCGTCCTTTGTGTTCGTTTATGATGACGTGCTATATGTGTGCAGCTTAAACACCAACAAAAGACGACACACACACACAAAGAGAGAGAGGGGGCATAAACACACACACAACGACAGAAAAAAGAACAAGAAAATAGACCAAAAAAAATTCGAGTTCGAGCCGTTCATTCTTCAAAATTAAATAGCGTTATTTGTCCATAAAGTCATGGATTCGACACGTACCTCAACCCACGTACGCGCGCGAATTTCACAAATCGCGCGGTGATCTCGAAAATACAAGAGACGCGAACGCATACATACATGTTTACAAGTATCGTTCGTTTATTTTTGCTGGAGCTCTGTGATTGTGTGCGAAAAAAATCTGTCAGGCCGGCCGTAAAAGACTATGAAGTTACAAAACAATTGTATCGCGCGTATTTTGACGACAAATTTCCGACGAGGGTGAGACGTATGAAAATATTCAAATGAATGTTCCTGACTTCGAACGATCGCATCACAATAGAAGATATGTATATATACATACAAATAATAAAATAAGGTGACCCTCGTGTATTTGTTTTCTTTTTTTTTCTACTTGCGAGTGTCGACGAGGGGGGCACCGCTGCATAACAATCGTATATACGTATATATATATTTATATATGTATGTATGTATATATGAACTATAATAATATAAACAGATAGGATTTTTTTTTTTAAAGATGAAGAACAAAAATAATAAGCGCAGATGAAAACACACACAAACATACACACATGTACACACGATGCAACTTTAAACTGAATTCTAGCCTACGGTTAATCATAGTCTTCCTAGTGTCCTGGATAAACGATAAATGAAAGGGAAATAAAAAAAGAAACGTATGTCTTTTGCGATTACTAACTTTTTTAGGTCACGGCAATCCGCTAGAAGCCGTGCCGCGGCCGATCACTATATATTATACATTAAACTGAAACGAAAAGCAAAAGAAGCATAATCGAATGAAAGTTGAAATCCCCACACGGTGATGTTATACTTTGATGAGAATTGTCGGGCGATTCGATTTGCCGAGGATCTTTTATTGAACATGACTTTTATGCATTGCAAAAATCAACCAAAATACCAAAAAAAGGTATAAATAAAAAAGAAATGATTTGTGGACGAGGTGTAGAGACGATAAGGAGAACAATATTTATTATTCCTTCAATCGTTATTCGGCATATATTTGTACAAATATTTAGGATGAATGAAGTAAAGAGGTTCGTTAAAGAACAGAGAGAAAGAGAGAGAAGATATATATCTATATAAAAATATGTAGGAGCAGGTTCGTGTAGGAACCAAATTTTACGTGTTTAATACGTCGACAAGTGTTTCTTCGTTGCTTTTTTTCTCGACTTTGTAAACGGCATTTTTTCCATTCCCTTTTACTCTGGTGTTTTTTTCCGTTCTTTCTCGTAGGGACATTTATTAAGTGTACAACGTTTATTTTTAATCTCTTCTTCGAGGCATTATTACTATTATAATTATAATAATAATTATTGTTATTAATAATATTATTATACCTTGTGTGTGTTCCATGTGTCGAGGTGTCGTTCTGGTTCCGTTCCTCTTCGGACGTTCTTTTACCATTCTTGACGATTGTTGTGTTCGACGATAACCGTTTGTTTTATATTATTTACGTATCTCGTGGTGTTTCTCTTTTATTGTTTTCTTTCATTTTTCATCTTCTTTATCGCATGACCAATTTTCGATTTTTCTGTTAGGTCTAACCGGGGTTTAACCGCGAACTAGTTAGTTTTTATGGGTAACAACCCAGACCTTAGCCAGGACCTATTTTTAATTGTCTTTTTAGTATTTCCAATCCTCGTTTTTTTCACCAGTCCCCCCAACCGTTTTCGTCTCGTCTCGCAAAGCTTGTCGATTCTGATAATTGTTTTACGTTTATATTTGTATTATTATTATTATTATTATTATTATTATTATTATTATTATTATTATTATTATTTTACTTTGTTCCAGATAGTTCGACTTTTCTGTTTTCGTTCTTGTTTTCATGAATACTCATATCGAAACGACAATGAAAGGCGCGGGAAAAAGACTTTTCTCGTTCCGCAGCCTCTCGATCCCCCTTGCCCTTTCTCCGATTCCCCAATTCCCTTTCCTCAATTGATCGGTTTTTGAATTTTATTTTTGTTGGACGACTTAAAAAGCGTTTTCAAGAATTATTATTACTATATTATTATGACATATTATTATATAATTAATATTACGATTAGTACTATCACTTTTACATTATTTCGTATCTCTTAAAGATAGACATTAATTTAAGGTCTAGATTAAGCAACGACTTTGCATTTTTCTTTTTCATTTGCTGTTTCGTTTTTCTTTTTTTTGTTTTAATTTCTTGAAAGGCAGTGCAAGGCAGAGATCTCAAGACAACGTCGATGTTTTCCCGTTGGAGCCTGATTGATTACAAAATTCAATCGATGGTCGTTGCCTTTTGGTCGTAATCGTATGTGCCAAACGGCTAGTTCTCTTCGTCCTATCTCTATCCCATTCCCTAATCTCATTTGACCGGCATACATTCTCTTTTTGATTGTGTCCTGTTTTTTTTTTCGTTACACGGAGACGAATTTCTCGCGAATGGAGTCCGCGCCAGAAACGCGCTCTTTCGAATCGGTCTCCAGCTTCTCCTAAAAGTTCTTTTTCCTTTCGCGTCGAGTCGTTATTTCGTAAATTAAATTCTTTAGTGCCAAAAAAAAACAAAAATAGGAGAAGAAGAAGCGAAACAATGGGGAAAAAACTGAAATACGAACAACTGAGACTGTTCTCTATACATGTAGGAATTATAACGAAACGGAACGAGAAGGGAGACAAAGCGCTTAGCTCGCTCGCTATACACTATTTTTACGTTTTATTTTTCTCGTTGATTATTTATTTACAGCGATTTGAGTTGAGTTGAGTGTTCCATTTTGCCGTGTATCAACGGGGTGTCGATGATTCTATATTTTTAATAGACGCGACGAAAAATATAAGCAGAATAAGCGTGGAGGATGTCAGAAATGGAGGGAAAGAAAAAACAAAAAATATGTATATTATATATATATACTATATATATACATATATGTAACATTTCTATACATTATATATATGTAATATTTGTATATATCTATAATATTTATATATACATATATATATACATAAACATTATAAAATGGATAAAGGAAAGCAAAAAAAGATAAGAATGAATATTAAACGATTATTAATAAAATCCTTGCTTAGTCAGTTAAAGTACAAATGTTTAAATGTATTCTATGATTCTAGGTGATAAGTGAAATAAGAGAGGGAGAGAAAGAGAGATAGAGGAATGTATGTGAGGGAGAGAGCGGGAGAGAGAGCGAGAGAGAAGAGGCGTAGCAGCATATAAAAAACTTTGTTTCATTCCTTAATAAGCCTCTGATAGCTTTATTTATATTCGCATTAGTTACTTGACGTTTAATAATACTTAAACCAGCAAACGAGGAATATATACGATATTTGGGCTGAGAGAAGACAACAGAAAAAACCAAGGGAAGAGAAAAATTTTTGTTTTTTTCCTTCTCTTCGTCCTATCTCTATCCCA
>CM052325.1:11308375-11405919 GCA_028455615.1 Lasioglossum zephyrum
ATATATGTATACAAAACCGCGAATTACTTTGATATTGACACGTTCCTTTGTTTTTTCTTTTTGTTTTTTTTTCGGAGATGTTTTCTTTGACATATCAAATTGACCACAAATGGACATACTAAGGAAACCGTTGCATTCCATTGGCGTCATCGGTGCACGCCCTTCAATGTTCCCCATGATCTCTCTGTTTTTTTCATACTTTTCCAACGATTAACTCGTTGTTGAACCTGGCAAGAAAAAGGCCAAGCCCCACCTGCCCTCCTGCCCCCCATTGTCCATGGTAATACTCCATTTGGGGCTACAGACAATTGAACGTCTTCGAAACTAATTAGAAACGGTTCTTCTATAGAAGAGTAATCCTGTTCTACCCGATGTATGTTAGTAAAAGATCTACCTGGGCGAAGCATTTCTGGACTTGGTGTCTGGCTCGGCGTTCCATTTGGAAAGAGCTGGAGGGGAAACGAAGAAAATTTTTCTTTTACTTTTTTTTTTGTCGATGATCGTCGATTAATCTTCTTTGAATAGAGACAGACACACAATAGAGACACAGGGTAAAAGCTTTTAGGTGAAATCGTTTCTTGAGAAGGAATTGGTTTTGATAATATATTTCGTTCATTCAGGCGAGGCACTGCAATAATATGTTATTTATATAGTTTGTAATTTCTGTAATATAAGTTGCACACACCGTACCAGTGGAGATCGAGTAATATTTTTTTCCATTAGTTGCTCCAAAGTCCATGCGTAACATGCACCGATATCTCGACTGAATTTTCTGTAATGCAGAAATTTAGTATCGCCAGATTCATCTTTTTCATTTTTTTTTGTAGTTTAGATTTCTTTGGACTCGGATGCATCAATTTGCCAAATCTTGTGTTAGTCTAGAGTTCTTCAATGATTGCAAAGTCTTGCACCTGGAAGCTCTTGATACAATCTAGTCATAAAGGGTTCAAAAGAGTTCACGGCCTCGAACTTTGTATTCAAACTGCAACAGGTTTGACAGGATTGGTCGAGAAAGAGAGTTTGGCTCACTCCCAAAGCAGTAAACAATATATCTGATAGCAGACCTGAGGACACAGATCTGAATCGTTTATGAGCTTTTTCTAGACAATGTCGTAAATAAAATGTCTTCTAATTATCCTATTCTTGGATAATAAATCAAAACCTTTTACGGAGAAGGAGAGTCAATGTGAGACGTACACAGGGTGATCTTTCGAGAACATTGCCCCGGTTGAATTTGTTACAGCAGAAAGAGAATGAACGCCGAGCCATATGTTAAGGAGAACTTCTTTATATACCAGAGAACGTGTATGAGATGTAACATTTAAACAATGTATGTATAGAATATATATATATATATATATATATATATATATAAAATATATTTTTAATATATTTTTATACATTTAATATATATTTAATATATGTAATAAGTATTGTGCGTACGTCTCAAACAGGAAGAAAAGAGGAAATATAATAAGGTACGCGTAGAGACGAGGGACAACCAAATGGAAGGAACGAAATCCACTGTTCAGTATGTGTGTAGTAAAACCATGTATTCCTGAGACCTCCATTGGTATTTTTTATTAAATGAGACAATTCGTGAAATATGGGATGGATTTTAAATGTTCCGACAAGTCGCTTATACTTCAAAAGAAAAAAAAAGAAACGAGTGGTGAGAGGATATTGTATAAAAGGATAGTACAAGACAAGAAAAAAACGGTAAATCGTAAATGCAATATGGAGAAAGCGTGTATTCCAAATATATTTTTTATATATGCTAATGGGATGCCAAGGAGCATGGTCGCGCGTTATAAACGTAAATGTTGTATTATTTATTGTTACACGTACGGTAATATGTAATGTGCACACACACACACATATATATATTATATCGGTCCGTGTAATCAATTGTCAGTCCCCCTAAGACTACTCAGCCTTTAGACATAAAAAATATATAATATGTGTATATACATATATATATATTTATAGCCGCGAATTTTCATTTTTTCCGAGATATTTCAATATTTACAATAAATATATATATATTTATATACATGGTGTACGCGTACGTACATATATATGTATATCCATTTCTCGAATAAGTCCTTCAAACAAACAAACAAATAAACAAACAAACAAAACATACAAACAAACAAACAAAAAAAAGTAAGAAGAATGCGATACCTTTGACGATTCTAATTTTAATTCCTTCTACGCCCCCCCCCCCACGAATTTCCCCAAAGTTTGTTAAACCTAGTCTTATATAACGCATACGTATACACACATAAATACAAAAAAGAAGACTGTAAGTATATATGCGTGTATATCTGTGTTAGGTATATACATACATATATGTGTATTCGACCTAGGGTCTCTCCTTTCGTTTAACGCGGGTTTTTCGCTTATTATTAACTACTACTACTATTACTACTACTATTATTATGATTATTATTATTATATTTTTCCTTTTTTTCTTTTTTCTTCTACATCGTACCTACTAAATTTTAGTTTCATTTTTATATGGAATATTCAAATTTATGGTATTATACGTATACACATCTATATACACTTTTACAAGCAACAATAAAAAGAAAAAAAACAAATGAATAAATATTTTAATCTACATAACTATATTATTACGTAATTAAAGATATATGAAGACATTTGCTACTTATACATATATTTGTCAAATGTATCGCGTGTGTGCGTTTGGAAAGGTTTTTTCGCGGGACGGGCGAAAAAAAGGCATTTTGGGACACGCAGTGTCTGGTTGTTGTTGATAACGGGCGTGCGGTTGCTATAACCCCGCGACTACGGAGGGTGATATAAGTGTACAGTTGTTCCGTGAACTTTAAACGATTTTTCTCGCCATTTTACCTGTCAATTCGCCTTCGCCTCAGCGTTCCGCGGCGACACGTTTCCAAAGCCGGTTATATTCAAAAACTGTCGCAGTTCTTTGAAACATTGTAGAAACATACGTTCTTGTCTTTTGCGCATACGCTGCAAAAATGCAATAATAATATATTGTGATGCTCACGAAAGCACATAACATAATTTACCAAAATTGTAATGTTTAAAATATTTCATGTGATTTTGGAAACTGTTATATTTTTTATTTTCCTGCCAATTGTTTAATTTGTAATGTTGTTCTTTGTTCTTTTTTCAATAAAGTAAGCAAACGGATTCGACTGACTCTCATCATTCCTTTCCCATGTCAACGTCTAGCTTTAACACTTTGCGCTTTGTAGTTTATTAAAGTGTTAATTATGTTTAGTAACTTATTCAATACAAATTTAATAATGCAACAAATAATTTGGATAATGGTATAAGAATTATTAGTGGCGCGTCTCTCTCCGAGTCGCCGCTCAAGTGGAAAGGGTTAATTTTCTTCGAGGATCATTTAAGGACGATACAAAAGGTATAGAAAGACACAAACTCTCGTTATTCCTTCGAACAAGCAGACTGCCTGTATTTCATAAATAGTTGTTAGTTATAATAAATATGTTTATCTTTTTTTATCGCATTTAATCAGAGTCGTCGGAGTCGCGACGATATTGTTGTTTAGGCAGTTGTTCATGTAGCTCTAGAATGTGTTCAATGGGCTTCGGTTTCCCATCTTCCCCGATTCGACAGGGTGCCACCAATCCTTCCCTGAAATAATAATCCCCTGTTATATATACGTGTTAACAATACTAACCCGATAATCTTGAGTTACAGATCATTTTGGTCAGCCGACTATATACTGACTTCGTTAATTTGTCTACAAGTCCTACAAGCTGCATGGCTTCGTATTCCTTCTGCTCCTCCGACATCCCTTCCAAAGGATTAGGCTTCGGAGGCTCAAAACAACCGGTCACAGGGTTAATCCTTAAATCGTAATCGAATATTAAAAAGGGGAAATTGTACACGGAAAATCTTTTCCCATTTATACTAACTGTTCTTTGTGCCTCAGATATTCCTCGGTATCGCTGTCCTCCGATTCTGAAGAATAATCTGCTTGTACCCTCTTCGAGCCGAGTAATCCCTTGTTTGCGAACATGCCTGCTGCGTTTCCATATCCTGTGTACTTCACCATGCGACTAACTGAAAGTAACATTCCGTAGAATTTACATTCCTTCTCCCACTGAGACCCGTACTACATTACACGCGTATGACAACTCGTACCATTTTGTTTGCAGAGTACGAATAGAAACTCGGCGACTAGATCTCGTAAATCTGTCAAAGGAGAAGTTAACAATTTACACAGGTTTGCTCTGAGGGTGGTTCCCTCTTCAGGACGATGCATTACATCTTTCAACGGAGGTAAGATCTGAAAAAGAAAACAAGAAACTTGTTAAGACACCACCAGAGACGGTTGAACAAGGGAAAAGAAAGCAATGCGAAGAAATTTCTTGTACCTGTAATCTAGTGTATTTCCGTATTAATCTTTCGGTTTCGGTCATTCTGATCATCGTGATGACGATCGGATTGAGTTTGAAATAGGCAGTGGAATCGTCCTTATTGGTCAGTCGTTTGTCAAGAAATTTCAGTAGAACAGACACGGCTGCCATGTTCACACCTTGATACACGTGCTTTCCTTTTTCCTTTGTCGGAGGTATGAGTATCGAGTAACAGTTGTACGGTACCACTGTCAGTAAATTGACTATGTCACTGTGACAAAATTTACCGGCGAGTAAGAGGAACGTAATCTCAAGGGTACAATCACGTTAGCGCGCAGAGTCTACCTTTGAATATCATCTTCCTGCTCGCATTTTAACAGCAACTCGTAAAGAGTTGACATTAAGTTCTTATTCTGCTCGTCTTCCTCCAAGTCTACCAGCCGTGCAGAGTCATCGGAGTGCATGTACAAATTGAACAATACTTTCAACGCGTTGCACGCCAACATCGCAGACTCCCTCTGTAAAATAAACATTGAAATGAATATTTTTCTGGACTTCGATTCACTCGTGGCTACTATATAGTACCTCGATGATACCGTTCTTCTCTTTTTCACTTTGTTTCTCTATGTTCTCCACGATTTTAACGAGACACGCGTCTCCTCTCAGATCTCTTTTAACCGTCTCTCTCGTGGAACAGTTTGTCGCAGTAATTAGAAACAGGACTCTCGTATCGAAGAGCATCACGTCGTAAGGTGTGTTGCTATCGTACTGTCTCATGCGCTCGACGACGCAGGATAGACAAGACGTCGATGGTAATACTTGCTGTACATTTGTACTATTAAATATAAGATTGCACAGCAATTTTAAAGCTTGAATAGTAACTGTAAAACAAAGATGTTAGAGCGACAATTTCTACACGTGTTGTACCATATTATACGTATATACGGAAGAGTCTTACCACTGGTAAAAGTGGTCTGCTCCTCTGCACCAGGATTTTTTAAAGCTGCCATCTCTAATATCAGGTTTAGTCTATCGTCTGTGACTAATTCGTTCAAATCTGTTTTGTCGCGGCTATGTTAACAAGAAACAAGAAAATTACATGATAATATATGCTGAATACGACGATATAACTAATCAATTGTGATTCGCATATCGTCGGCCTCATACGAAAAATGCTTCAGTCAATTTTTTATGAAAAATGGGCTTACAGCTTTGCCTTGTTAGGTACTATAACTTCTATGATTTGAGGGCTGCTTTAATTAGTATATAATGCGTAAACGTGAAAATAGGACTTTTATGTGGCGATTGTGGCATCAATTGATCTAGCACTTTTGACTACTGAAAAGCCTCATCTTTGCATTATTCATAATGAAAACCCACATCCCGCACCCTTCCAAACCTGGAAACGAGTCTAGCCCCTTAAATCGTTTTATTTTTTGTTCATACGAGGTAGACGATATCTTGTACATTAGGCCTAGGCAATGCTGAATCACAGAACAATTCACTTTGGCACTTCCCTTAGCACGAGCCCCACGATGTTGCAGCAGTAGCAATTGTCCCTATCATAACAGTTAAAGGAATTGGTAAATATTGTTGGTGTTGGTTCAAGCAACAGTCTTACATACATGTACCCATAGTAACGGTGAGTAACCTGCCAGTGCAGTATCATGGGCTCGTGTTGAAGGAAGAGTCACAGTGTACCCAAGTTCATTGTACAATAGCGATACCTGAGAATCCGTAAAACAGCTAGGCAGCGTTGCTGAAGGGAAGGTGACCAATCACTGGACAAATAAGTGAACAAGACTTCCCACAGCTTCTCCCGTAACTGAGTCTTGTTCAATTCGTCGAAGGTGGTTCTGGTTTCATACTAATAGACACAAAACATGGGACTGTCAGTCAATAATTACTTACACCAGGAAAAATTGAAATCACAGTACTCACCTTTTCCAGAAAGCTAGCAATGTCCTGCGAGAATTCCTCGCTCGAGTCGCAGATTATTTTTTGTGCCAACGCGTACATGTCGATGCAAGTATATTATTCTTCTGGAAACATTCAAAACAAACACGATCCCTCGGGAGACTGACAGTTCCAGAACGTTTACAGAACGTTCCTGCCATGCGATTCAACCCAATGGCGAATGATAGTTGACACAAGGGTTCATGGGTATTCCCGTTAGATGGCCGCACCGTGTTCTTGAAATTTCGAAACGCGAGGCGGCCATGTTTGCCCATTCAAAATCGACGCGATGAAAAGCTTGTCTCTGTTCCGGAAATTTCAACGTGAAAATCAAGATAATCGGAGGAATCGAGACACGAAGAATCTTCGTTTTGTCTTCTACGCTAGGATGATCCTCCAGGAAAGGTATAGGAAACTATAATCTTCATCCGAATAATCGGAAACATAATCGCTCAGAAAGTTTAAATTCTCTGCAAACAGGAAGTTAGTTTAAAATCAATTGCAAAATTTGCCACCGAACGAACAGACAGACAAAGACACAAGAAAGCGAGCTAATAAAAACGTGGTAAAAAATAGAATCACCACTTACACTACCGCTCAAAAGTATCCGGACACTTGCGAAATGTGTAATAGCAATGCCTAAAAGTTACCTAAGCGTCTAAAATAATGACTAAAATCGATCTTATTACTTTCTTATGGAATATCTAATGTTTTAAGTTGAGAACTACCTATGGAAACTTACCAATATTATACTAACAATATAGGATTAAATACGAGATTCGTCATCGAATATTTCTAAGGCGAAACACGCGATAAAACGATTGGCTAATGAATTCTTTTGCACGTATGTTTACATATCCTTAAAAAGTGAGTCACTCTTATATCTACGATTAACGTGTGATCCCTTCAGGTGGCGAACCAACCAAGCCCTTATTCACCCAAACGCTTCCGTAACGCAACATTTCACCATGAATTGACCCTGTAACACACATAGGGCGTCCCTAAGGAACGGGAGGAAAGTCCACAGAAAGGACGTGGAACTCGCAATCGACATGAAACAGGTTTTCCTCTATTCGCGGGACCCTTTTCTCTCTCTCCTACTCTTTCTATCTATCCATCTTTATATTTATCTCTATCTCTGTCTATCTATCTATAGAAGTATGTAATGAGAACTTTCTCGACGTTCTCCCTAACCTATATGCAAAGTCATTCCTACAATTCACAGAAACCTAGAATAGATAAGAACTTTATATATTTCGTCGTTATACAAAAACGAAGATAGTAAATAGATAATATTTATTCGTTGCCTACCGGTGACAATTTAATAGGAATTTGAATAATCTTTATTTGCAATTATTTAACAAGAAATTTTCATCAAAACGAGACGAACATCGTTCAACAATTATTTCTGTATGATGTGAACGAACAAGACGAATTAAATAGGCAGGTAATTTTAATAAGCAGGTTAATTTTGATTAAAAATAATGTTAAACATATATTTCTATAAATTGATTCAAATGTTTTCTTTAAAATACGGCAGAGAACTTCCTCTCCGACCTAGTACATACTGCAGACCGTAGACCGTCGACGGGGAAAAGTTTTGGGTAATCAAACGTTTTTTGTCTCTTTTTTTGCCAGAGACGCAGCATAGTCAGCGGCCGTCGACTCTTGGTCGATGCTCCGGCGGCAATCTGGTTCAACGACTTTCTTCCAAGCATTTCTTCGACCTTCCAGCGCGGATTACATCACGTCCCCGTAATCGTTCAGGCTCCGGCCGACTTTGTTCGCTTTTGTTTTTTTGCCCGGCGGAGAAATTACGATGCTCGGAATCGGAAGGAACGCCGGAGTTCGGGAATACTGTGCAGCGGCGTAACATCTCTTAATTGCTGTTCGCCCGGGCCACGTCGCCATTTCGTTGCTGGTTAAAAGCTTTTGAAAAGTAATTTTCTTTTTTTTTCTAGTGCACTATAAAAGTGAAAGAAGCTCAAATCATAGTAATCATTAAATAAATCGTAGTGCAAAGGCTTAACGCAAACGATTCTTATTTGGCATAACGATCCGCAGTGTAGGGCTTATTATAAAAATTGTTTATCAAATATGCGTGTTGCTCAGTTTATAATCAGTGAGATGCTGTTGTATTGAATGTCTTGGCGACAGCCAATTGTAAACTTTTATAGTAGAGAGTTTCGATTTCTAGTAATTTGCTATATGTATCTTGCCATGTTGTAGATAGCGGGGCATAGGCGTAGGGCGATGAACCGCGACGCCTCCGCGACAGTTTCCTGCTTCTGTTGTGAAATCGCGCAACCTTGAACCCGGGGAAGATCTCACTCGGGGAGCCGTTGGAACGAACTCGATGTTTGAACAAAAGGGCTGCCTCCGCGCCCTCCTCCGGGTCGTATGTGTGCTATTCTTATCGTCTGCATTTGCACGTTACAAAGGTTCTCCTCTCTGTCTCCCCCACGTTAGACTATTTTTATCCGTTGCAGAGGGATCGGCGGGGGAGTAAAGTAGGCAGAACGTGGTATATGTGTGCGTATGTGTGTGTGTGAGAGAGAGAGAGAGAGAGAGAGAGAGAGAAGAGGGGTAAGGGAAAGAGGAATAGGAAAAATGCGACCCGCCTCGTCGATCGCGCGGTTGTGTCGGATGTGCACATTAGGGAAAGAGCAACGATACAACAGGTGCCTCACAGGAAACACGCAGCCATTGTCGTGCTCGACAAGGACACGCCATGTATAAAAACTTCTTCCATCCCGTTCGGGCAGGCATAAAAAGGACGCGCGTCGGAGAATAGAAAAAGGATGACCTTGGAGGGTAGGGTTGTCCAATCGCCGACGGGAACGTCGCTCTCACAGATGCGTAAATTATGTGGCACTTTCTAGTTTGACCTGGCGTAGAAATCGAGTCCTGCCGGTTTTCTTCTGCCGCCATGCTGCGCTGCGCTGCTGCTAGAAAGACCCTAACGATATGTTAGCTTGTTGCGCACAAGAGGTTCGTTCCGTAAGCATAGAGCAGAGATAGACCGCAACCGGCAACGAAAATGTTCGAGCGCCCGACTATTTTCTCTGGAACGAACATTTCGGTCGTTTCGAACGTTACGCCATTGGGCCTGGATAACGGTAGCGTCAATTTTTGATACCCTCGACCGACCACGTGCCATCCATAAGATTATTTCATTTGCAATTGTAATTTCTTGTTTTTCCACTTGCCTCCAAAATTAAATAATACGCGCCCATAATTGTGAAAGTGGTCTAAGTGAAAATTTCAAAAGAAATTAGTTTATCGGTTATTTCACATTACATTATATTAAACGAAATTAATTCGATGTAATTTTTATTCGGTGTTAATACCTTTCCCTTTAAATATCTCGAAACAAGAATTATGTATATGAATTAGACCACTTTTCATAATTTTATGCATTGTTCTCGGGCGTTACGAAATCTACATGTAACGCTGTAACGGAATATCGTGAAATTTCCATTTCACGATAGACAACTTTCATGATGATCGTGCAATGCCTCGAATGACTTAATCAAAAAAATAAGGATAATTTTCGAAGGAGAATGTCGCAGGTTGCATCGTAGCATACATGGCCACGAGTGAAGGTCACCGGAAAGCAAGGTCTGAATATTATTTCAGCGGCCGGTTGGTGAAACTCGGGGCCCCGGAGTCACGGTTTTTCTCGAAATCGTACGAACGACGCGACGGGGGGAGAGTGCATTCATGTGTTCGTGTCTGCACGCATGCAAGCATATCCCGCGCGCACGCATACCCTGCGCGCGCGCGCGCGATTAACAGGCCTGCTGGATGCACTTTTGGGAAATCATGCATATATGTGGCAACATCGCACCGCAGGCTAGCATTCCACGTGATCAGGACCGGTTTGCGGGTGTCGACCCACTGACACTCGCCTTGCGCAGATAAACCGAGGGCCCTACGCGTAGGGACAAGCTCTATCCGATACACCTTGCTTGTCTTTTTTCTCTTATTGCAACGAAATGTTGTTGCCGTGGATTCCTCGACTCGCCACTCTATAGTATGCTGCCACGGAACAACAATCCGATGTACCGTTGCTCGTTGCGCCACGGACTCCTCCCCTATTACCGATTTACAAAATGTGTAACAATCTCCATGAAAACGATTCTCTATTTGCATAATTTATCGTTACGCGCTTTCTCTTTCCATTGTCGTTGTTTTAAAATTAGTATCTAATATCGGTATTTTCTAACACTTGCTTTCACATTTTCTCGACACAGTCAACCCTCCTATAACGCAATTAATTCGTATCGCGTTGTAAGAAACTCAGAATTAGTATCAATCACACGCGCTCCACTTTCTACATAACTGGTTACATATACATATGTATGTGGAACTTTACATATACTCCAACGTACATAAATTTTTATTCATTGAAATAACTATTTTAATGCAAAATAATCATTTGCTAGTGTGATCGACACCATTGTTTATGCTTGCAACACTAAATTGCAAATGTTGAGATTGTAAATACTATATGCGAGTAACTAAAACTTTCGCTCCGCATTATTAGGAGGGTGTACTGTACTCGAGATCACACGAGGGTTACAATGTGTAAGGTCAGTTGTCGCGATGTAACTTTCTATCGTAAGAATACTTTTTAAAGTAACTGCTAGACGAGTAACGGAGAAAGAGAGAGAGAGAGAGGGAGGGAGGGGAATTGTCCGACTTTTATTAACACCTTGTGCGTCGGGATCCATGAAAAGGGGCGTCGTTTGGTGGTGTATTGCAAGGCCATTGACCGAGGGGATTCCGATCGATGATCAGCTACCTGCTGACACATTGTTCGCGTTACAATGGCGAAAGTATTTCTGGTCTGGTGGGAACCCTTGGGCGTCAAGTGCAATTATTCTCTGTAACCGACTGCACTTCGTTCTGCTGTTTAAGATCAACCTTCGCCGGGGGCCATTCATTGCAGCCGCCTCTCTACTCTCTACACAGGGCCACGCCAGGTCGAGACGGGTGCAATGCCCCATTCACCTGCGCCGAACCGCCGCGACACGTAATACCCTCTTCCTTTTCTCTCTCTCTCTCTGTCTCTCTCTCCCTCTCTCTCTCTCTCTCTCTCTCTCTCTCTCACCCTTTTGTACTCTTTCACGCAGTCTTTCTTTCTTTCTCTTTTCCTCTCTTTTAATTGAACAATTGTCCGAGCGAACACCCTCGAGAAGAAACGACTCGTGTAAAAATGTTTTCCATGTCGCATGATGATTCAGTTCTGTCGAATCAGCCCCTCAATTCGATCATCGGGGAATCACCTGTGTAACTTTGTACTCGGCCCAGTTCGCTGATCTAACCCAGGGATCGGCAAAATATTAAAAAACCATTAAATAAAAGTAAATATCACTTCCTAATAAAAAAATGTTGAACCTGCTTTTTCTGTTGCCAGAATTCTGTATCCAGAATTATCCTAGTCGGCCCGCCGGGTCTTAAAATTTTACAATCTCTGACCCTTTCCAAAAAAAAAAATTTTGCCGACCCCTGATCTAACCCATTGTCGCGAGTTACCAACGTCAAATATGTACTTTGTAATTCCGTGCCACTGGGCACACATTTTCGAAATAGAATTTCGAATCACGAAGAGTGCGGAGCGAGACGGAATTTCGAAGCGATTTTCCAGGGATATTCGGTAGGAATCAGAATTTCCGTGGGACCTCGTGGAACCGCGAGGACAACAGGGAGAGCGAACATAGAGAGAAAACAGGTTCCTGCCGAGGGATCGAAAAACTGCTCGCATCTACCTTTACAGCTGAAACTAGGCCCCAAGACCAGGGGCCAGGGACCCGAGACCCGTGTAAAAATGGGTTCTCCATAAAAGATTTTACACCCACACACATGTGTAGCTGTCCTATGCAGTGTGCAGTATGCAGCATGTGGGTACCGTGTCGCGTAGGTATAACGGCCCAGCCCACCAATTGTTTTTCATCTTTTCCAGCTAGATACGCGTGCAATGTTTCTCGATCGTTTTCTATCCGATGAATTTTTCTTATCTTTCCAGCACGCCTCGAGCGGAACGAAGATTTCGACAAAAATACGCGAGAATACGGAATCAAGACTGCTGTGCTATCTGTAGAGCCGATAAGCAAACAGTCGGTATCCCTCTATCATCACTTTGCTCGTAGATAATGTGCAACGCAGTATGTAACTATCTATCACTAATATATCCCCGGGATGCATTGGGTTCCCTCCCGAAAATTTACTTTTCCCGTCACAACGACGTGTCGCACTGACGATACACATTTTGGCAATGGGCGGCCTCGTGGCGTCGTCGCGTCGCGTCGGTGAGACCGTTACGCGCTGCCACGTGGACGCATTTGTTTACCATGGTCTCGCGAAGTGTCAGGCGGCTAGAGCACCGAAAGTATCTACACGTTTCCGACTCCCCTATTCGCCTTATCTCGACGAGTTCGTACGGCGAAAGAAGAGGACACAATAAACAGAAATGATAGCGTGTTACGACCGAAAAGGAAAATTGTCTGCGCGCGTTTCTACGCGTTCGCGCTCGCCAGCCAGCCATACGTTAGCTAGACTACAAAAAAAATTCAAAACATAGCAAAAGGAGTTCTAACGGTGTTTCCTTGTAAGTAAGAAATTGGAAACGGTTTCCTACGCACTTGGAGTTCGTTTCGAAAACAAAAACACATCAAAGTACAGTTTTGCCGAGCTAGCTTCTATCGTTTGGAATACTGCGCGTGCATGTATGCGTTTGCGAGAGTGTGGAGGCTTCTAGGCGAGTGAAACGACGTCAGCAAAGGGGGAAAGCGAAGCTACTAAGGTGAATCCTTCTGCCGCTGAGCCCTACGTCATCCGAAAAAATTTCATACACGTCGTTGCGTTAGAGTGTGTTTTACCAAGCATGCACCAGGCCAAGCCATCTTAAAAAAAACCGGACGAAAACGTTGATCCATCGCTCGGCAATCGATGCCTTGTTATTATTAGGTCATTCGGAAAGTAATTACTAGACTGCGGATTACAATGTTTTTGCTTTTTTCAACACTTTTTTTATGCGCTGTATTTCATTTCAAACGAAGTCGTAAAAAATTATGTAACTCAATTGTTTGGACATTCTACGAGCATGGGATCTGTATGTTGCATGTAAAATTGCAAGAGATCACGGAACACAATGTCGTAGAACTTATTCTAAATGGTAAAAAAATTGGCTTTCATTTTCCCTTGAGAAAACGAAATAACTTTCCGAACGACCTAATACGTTCTGTGGCTCGTTTTTATCATTGGAACCTGAAATTAGGCTTCGATTATTATCGTGCTGGCTGCGTTCCATCATTGCGTAATGCATATTTGTCGAAGACTCGAACGCTTTCGGAGAGTTTGCCACATTTCAATAACATTCGAAAATCGACATATCACTTGCCGCACAGAGGAATCTTTTATTTTGCTTAGCTGTTAATAAAAAATCAGAATATTTTTAGACGTACACACGTTGATCTCTATATCAGAAATCGGTGTGCTCGGATATGAGCGGGTCTGCGCTGGATAAAACGTGCAGCGTTGGTATTCCGGATTTAGCAGCAGGCTGCGGCACCCTCTTGTCACGGGGCGACCGGGTTTTCGTGAAAAAAAGAAGCCAGAACCGGCGAAAAGTGTTCGTGGCTAGGGCTGCGGCGTGCGGGACGCGGGACGCGGGGCCCTGGAAATGAGAAACGAAACAAGAGAACATGAGAGAGAAAACTATCGAGCGGAAACCGAAGCGACGCGACGCATCGCGTCGCTCCGAGACGATAGCATTCCAACGTCGTTTCCTCGTGTTTGTGCAATTTCCGTAGCCACCGATCTGTATGCCGAAAAATTATTTATACCCTGCTGAGAATTGTTGATGCTGTTAACCCCTTGCCGTGCCATTTTCTGTACAGTTACAATGACGTTTACAGTTACGTCTTTATCCCGAAAAATGTCGTAGAAGGGAAAAGAGAATGTATATTTATTGTGTGGCTACACTTATTATTAATGCTTCAATATTGATGAAAATGCGGAACGGGGTTAAAAAGATGGTTGAGAATTTCTTCTATCTCCGTAACAGAAACAATCTAAAATCGAGGAGATTGTGAATAATTTTTCCGGTCGCTATATTTGCTTGGTCTTACTAGTTGGTTCTTATAGGGGGTGGAGAATCGAGGCAGCCACCATAAGTCACATATTTGATTTGCGTGGACACGGAGGGTCCCACAACCCTGGGAAAACTCGTAGGATTTTATAAGGAGACGCAGGCGCAATCAGCGGTCGCATCGCAAGAGACTGGGCGTGGTGGCAATTTTCGGGGACGGTTACAGACACGCGGGTTTTTCGTCCTCGATGCCTGAAGACTGAACACGAATGCATTAGCGATGGCCTCGAGACGGTTCAGCCATTGACTATCTCGGTAAATCACCGATCGATCAATGTTATTTAGGAAATTATTCGAGGAATATATTTGGGTCTCGTGAACAGATGCAGGTACATTAAAATTATTCTAAAACGTCAAGGTTTTATTTATCAGGACCTTTCTGTTTTTGATCTTATATCCTGTTATATTTGTTTCTTTTAGCGTTTTCAAGACCAAAGAATTATATTTGCAAGGAAGGAAAATTTATTAATACGACGAGAGAGAAAGAGAATTGTTCGAAAGCTCGCGAGTTCAAAAAACTAGGAGCCATCGCTAGCGATGATGTCTGGGTAAAAGACGTGGGTGTACGCATACAACGACGCATCGGTGTCTACGTACGCACACAGCTGCATGCATGCACTGGCTGCGCGTGTATGGGTCGTATCCCGCAGGATATTGGCCTAGACGCTGTGTGATTGGCCGATCGTGCAACCAGGGTCGGCGATGCCTGTGCAAGTCTCTCCTAGTGTGTGCTATTCAGTGGCGTAACCCCGAAGCTTCGCAATTTTTAGCCTGATTTTCACAAAATCAATCGGTTTAATGCATCCTCTTACAATGACTTCGATGGATTCATGCCACTCGGCTTGGCAATGGCATAATAGCCCTTTCACCTTGGGCTCAAGGTCATTACTGTCATAAATACTGCTGTGTAACGGCGATTATCGAAAGTTCAATTAACAAACCGCAGGTCGTTTACGCAACTTTCCGTTTCTCCAGCCTGAAATCCGTTACAAACTTCCTGCGGAAAATTTTCCTCTCGCAAAACATTCGGCAAACCTCTGAAAGAAAAAATCGCAACGTTAGCGCGTTGCTTTTCCCAAGATTTTCCCGAGTACTGCGAAAGAGAAACATCGCAGAGTTTGTGTCTTATTCGCGATCGGTCGGTAGAAATTTTCGTAAATGTGGTGTACAAATAACCCCTACTTGCCGAGCTCGGCACTCCACTCAACGATTCAAAAAGAATCAGCTGTAAATGTCCTCTGGAAATATTTCGCACGAAAAGCGCTTCGGTTACGCCACTGCCGCTGCGACGCCACTCACGCTCTCCTAGCGCATACATACAGACAGCCGTCGTGCGGATAGAGAGACGACGAAGATGAGAGCGAGGGGGAGAGAGAAAGAGAGACAGAGAGAGAGAGAGAGAGAGAGAGACAACGACGCACCAACACATGTTGGCGCGGCCACCCCTATGCGAGTCGAGCCATGACCAGCTCTCGACCGAGTGCGTCTTCTAAACGCACGGGCTCATTGGTGCTCAGTGGTCGCCGAGTAGGTCGTAGGAGAGGGTTTCCGTTCGCGCATCAACTTCGTCCTGCTGCTGCGGGTGTGCACTCGTATCGCAACGACCGACGAGACGCTGCTTGCCCAACATAGAACATAATAGAAGAGCTTCGCCGAAAAACGGACCTGGAGGAAGAGAAGCGACTAGAGGGAAAGCGCGCGCGCACACAAACACGGAGAATAGAGAAAACTAAAAAGAACCCTGAACCAGAGAAAAATCGCAAGTGGACCCAACAGAGATAGAGACACGAAGGGAGAGAGAAATAGAGAGGGGCGAAGATAGAAAATCAGATTTTCCTTTTTCTCGGCTGGAGCCTTGTGTGCGCGCGCGCTCAACATTACATCCGACGAGCAGTGTTGATCCACGTTGATGTGCACGGGCGCAGTCCACGCGCTGTTCAGCGAGAATGAAGTCACGAGGTTTGTTTTGATCGGTCCGTTCGCAACAAGTCGAGTTTCGCGCGCTACTCGCGCACGCGCTTCCACAATCGCCATGCAAAACAACAGCTGAGGAGTGGAAAACGTGGTTCGGTCGGTCAGCAGAGGGTTGATGCTGGTCTGCGAAGAACATTGAGAAAGAGCTGCGGATGCGAGTGCACACGCACGCGAATTCGTGCGCGTCTTCTAGCATACACCTTGGCGGCCATTTGAACGCTCACGGCAGGGCGACATCGTATTGGGAAGAGAGGACACTATCTCTCAGAGTAAGTTCTTGCTATGCGTCGCGTTGAATGGATCGATAGGTGATTCTTTCGGAAATATTTGAGAAGTGCGATTCTAGTTTCGTTGATTTTGACAGTTCATAGAACGCCGATTATGTTATGATATTATTTCACGGGGAGGGTGAACGTTGCTAGCGTGGTTTGTGTTTGTATATGGGTCATTGGCACAGTAAGAGCATGGGGAACGAAACATCGCTGTAATCGCGTGTCGAACCCCTGGACGCGCGGCAAAATCGATTCGTATCGTGTTCGCGATCGCACAACTTCCTCCCGTATGCGTTGGCCACACGGCATGCTCGTGTTCCGCACATGCGCGCTGCTTCGCTCAGTTGTTTTACTCATTTTCTCGGCATTATGCGAACCCGGTAAATTGGGGGGACTAGTTCCACGTGAGTGAGTCACCGCGGAGGTAATTACCGAATTCGGTTAACGACTTTTCACTCTCCCCGAGACTGCGTTCGACGTGCCGCCGCAACCATCGAAACGCGTGGTTTGATATTTTCAAAAACTTCAGACTCGCGATCCCGATTGCGTAACGCGTTTAACGCTGCACAAGATCAAAACGCGCGTACAAGAGTTTTCTTATTTTCAAAATAATGTCGTATAGGTGCCTCGAACCGTAGATCCGTAGGTCCGTAGTTATCCGCGTAGATTCGTTCGTATACGCGCGACTGGTTGATTGAAAGAAAAGTTTTCATAGGCAAATCTTTAATCGAAAATTTGCAAACGAGTAGTTTTTCTCTAGTCCCGGGGGCTGGCAAGTGCGTCGTATCGCGGTAAGGCCGAGGTACAGTTCTGAGAAATAGGGAAACACATTCCAGTTCGAAAAGAACCGAATCCCGAGCTTTCTCGATTTCTTTTTCGCCGTTCTAATCGCTTATCCTTCTCCAGGTATCGCCGCAGGCAGGCAGCCAGCGATAAGATCGGTCCCCACGATGGCGAGCACGTCGCAACAATATTGCCTGCGTTGGAACAACCATCAATCAAATCTGCTGACGGTGGTCGACGAACTGCTGCAGAATGAGGCGTTCACAGATGTTACCCTGGCGGTGGACGGCGGTGCTTCGGTCAAGTGTCACAAGATGGTGTTGGCCGCCTGTTCTTCCTACTTTCAAAAGTTATTCATCGACCTGCCGTACAAGCATCCGATCGTCGTCCTGAAGGACGTGAAATACTCTGAGATCAAGGCGATCCTCGAGTTCATGTACCGAGGAGAGGTGAACGTAGCGCAGGGGCAACTGGCAGGTCTTCTCAAGGTCGCCGAGGTGCTCAAGGTCAAGGGTCTCGTGGAGGAGAACGGTTCCTCCTTTCAAGGTCGCCGCGAGGAGGCCGAGACCTCGCTGTCACCTCCACCGGCGATCAGCACGAGCACAACCAGCAGCGCGGCTCACAGCAGCGGCCACACGTCGCCGCCACACTCCACTGGCTCCGCGTACACCGTCTACGGGAAATCGTCGTCAGACAGGGGCCCGAATCGACTCCCTTCGAACATGTGGTCCCTCGCAGGGATTCCTATGTCCCCTCATATCGGCTCGAACCAGGTAGCACCGCCGCATCTTTTCCAACACTCGATTTTGACCGGCTCCTACGACAACGGCTTCGAAACCTCCCCGCTCAAACGTAAGAAGCTCTTGAATATGCTGATGAACAGGGACACACCGATGAACAGGGACACACAGATCCTGAGGACGGTACTCGGCCAGGGACACGCGGACAGCTCGCAAGGCATACCTCTGTTGCACCCGGACCGCCACGAGAACAATCACTTCAGGAACACGAGCAGCAACGGCTCATCCAACGATAACGACAGACGCAACAGTCAGGACATCTCGACTCAGGGGGAGCCCGAGCACAGCCCTTACACGGACGTGTCCATGATGGACGAGGACGATAAGCAGCCCCTGACGCAGTCCTATCCCGAGGACGTTAAATCAGGTAAGGGCGAGCGAAATAGCTAGTCAGCACGCCGGAAACTTTTCGGAACGCTAACGGACTGTGCCGTTGGATTTTTATCGCGATCATAGTTCCTCGTAGTATTCTATTATAGATTACATTGTGGCATTAATGCCATAACGAAACGACTCCGATCGAAATAATTTTCAGTCGTTTTAAAATGGCGACTACTTTATCACGCTGCTCCGCGCGGTACCAGAATTGCGCTCTGAAATACTATGAATTCTCAATTAGGCGTTGCACGTTTGTTTGAACTGTAGTTGCGGTACCGCAATTCCATTACTCCACGGTCGCCGCACGTTCGAAAAACGGATTTGTGTAACAGGCCCTAGAGGTGTAGAAGACGAACGATCTCTTTCTCAACATGAAAATGAATAATGTTTCGTGATTGTTGTTATAATTATTTGTTTGTTTAGGAATCGTGAATTGCGTTCCAACGCAGAAGCCCGAATGGAAACGGTACAAACAGTACACGCGGAACGACATCGCGTGTGCGATCGAGGCGGTGCGTTCGGGGATGACGGCGCTGCAGGCAGCACGTAAGTACGGCGTACCATCTCGAACCCTTTACGACAAGGTGAAGAAACTTGGGATCAAAACGTCGCGGCCGTTCAAACGCGCTTCGAATGGCAGCGGCGCTTGTTTCCCGTACGGTATCGGCGGCAACGTAAACGGCAGCATATACGGCGGCGCGTTGTCCGAGAACGAGAACGAAAACGAGAACAGCAACGCGGTCCTCGAGAGTCCAGGTACGATCCTGGACACTTACAAAGCCAGGGAGGGAGGTCCCATCGATCGTGAGATGTTGGATATCCCCCGGTGTAGTCCCAGCTCCGTTATACACTCCGCGAAACAGCAACAGCAAATCAACGAAGACCAGGTCGAGGATCTTTCCGTGGGTCGTAAGTCCGTGTCGGATGTTTGCGTGATAGTCCCACCACCAACGTTGCTCATCAAAGAGGAGAAAGACGTTGGCTCCGATTCCTGTACCCATAACTAGAAGCGGTATTCTCGTTTCTTCCATCGGTTGTAGGAGTTGCTTAGGCGTCTCCGTAGCTTAACTAGACCTACTGTAATCTTGGTTGTAACAGGGAATCATTGGCCATGATATCCACGAATAAGTAGCCAAGAAACGCGCATACGACACGTACACGCCCTTCTATAAATCACCGGACACTTACTTATTTTCAACAAAATGGTAATTAAGCAATACGAGTATCCAATTTGATTTTATTGTTTTATTGTGATTAGATGTAGCTGATATACGATAATATTTCAATGGAAAATTAAATGTATACGTATGCTATTTGAGTAGACATTAGGAAATAGAGATTGAGAAATTGTGGGATGATTGAATTTAAAAAAATTAGGAAATATAGGATATTTTGGTCAGATTTTGGTCAGACAATATGCATCCAAATTTGAATAAGTGTCCGGCGGTTTATGAACTTATGTATACGACACGGAATAGAAGAAAGATAAAGCGAAATCGAAAAGCCGATCGAATCAGCGTTTCGATGACGTTCTCAGGGATTAGTAGTACATTACGTTTCTAACGGCATGCCGTAGAACGTTCAGCGACGATGCAAAGATTTACCATGAACTGATATAAACGCCGAGAACAGACGGGGGCTCGTAGAAACCTCCTCTCGGATTAACCTTTACGGAAGACTGATTAGCGCATCGTGGATTCGAGAGACTGAAACGTAACCAGAGTTAGCGTCCCAAAGTTGTTAAAGCCTAATGCTAATTACCGGACTGCGGATCTTTATGGATTTGTGGTTTATAAAAATTTGTCGAAAAGTGCTTGACTATGAAACATAGACGAAATTTGGTACGATTTATATTTATTTCGAACCTACAAATGTTATTACCAATCAAAATAGGATTTTATTTGGTATGACTTTCTTACAAGTTTCTCTATAAAAATTGAAAAACTGCATAAACATCTGCAGTCTACTAATTATATCAACGAACCGTGTGCCTTGGTTTCGCGTCGAGATTCGAAACCTTTCATAGGATATGCTACCGTACGGAAAATGTATTACGATAATCCTTGCTCGAAACGACAAACGACGGGTATATCTATATACGCTGTACCCATATATCTATATGTATATCATTGATTCTACCGTGTTTAGCGCAAAAAGTGCAAACGTTCCACCCGATGATCACTCGAGCGAACGTACTTCTACTATTCAAATCGCATTGAGCTTTAAACAATTTCGGACCAGTGAATACGCATACGTAGAATTTTATTATTATTTGTATTATTGTGATTCGATATTTTCATTTTTTCTTTTTTGTTTTTCTTTCTGCAATCGACATAGCAGTACTATTAGAGCCTTATCGATTTTAAATTAGTTCGTATATATATACATATACACATAGGAGACGGGTGAAATTTGTATATTATTTTTAGCAATATTGTTTTATTTTTCTTCGGAGAGAAATATTCCTATCTTTTAAGCATTAAATGCTGTTCCGTAGGATACGATTATATCGCGAGTTTATATAATCCGACGGGGGAAGCGATAGGAGAGGGATGACGGATAGAATTGTGTTTGATTGATTTCGTAAATGACTGAGATATTCCTGTTAATTTGTTGGTAATTATAAGATTACATTATCGTTACTGATCATGGCCCTGGGATACAGCTGCAATATTGCTCAATATTACGCATTATACATAAACAGTACACATAGAACGAACTACCTCATAACGTACAATGAACAATTGTTGTTCGCTTATTACGCTAAGACTGATGAACCGAACCTGCGTTACCAGCACGACGGAATCGTGGTTTCTTTTTTTTTTAATTTTATTTTACAAACACTGACGTATGTATACAGAGAAGAGAATAGAGAGAAGAGTATGCATAGATATATACATACATATATTATACATATAAGTTATGAGAAGAATATTATATTGAGATTTAAATTTTAATTACGACCTAGTTTTAAGCGATGAGAGAGAGAGATCGAGAGAAAGAGGAAGAGAGATAATTTGCCGATCACGAGGCTGCTAGATATTCGTCTCTGTAGGTATTTTCCAGCATCCACGTTGCCCGGAATGCAACGGACAGATTTTACAATTAGTCAGAGTCCATCCGATTGCATAGATCTCAGGATTGTACGTATATTTAGGTACAGGGATACTCTAAATTTAGGTACAAACACACACTGTCTTCACGATCGATTGTTGTCGCGTTAGTTATATATAGATCTCAGATTTTTTTTATAGTACAAGTTGACAGTCTATACTAGGGAGTTCCAATTGTAGCTCGCGAGTCCGCTCTCATTGTTAGAATTCATCGTTGCCGTAGAACAGGGGTGGGCACATTTTTGTCTCATTTCGGGCAAGACCGTCGTCCCCGCAACAACAAAAAAACTAGAGTGTTTACATTTTCCGGCAAAAGATAACATCAAACCTTATATCGACACGCGTGTACCATTGACTTTAATACATGGATAACAGCGTCGCCAGATCGAGAAAATCGAGGGGAATACAACTTATCCCCTCTCTGATCACCAGAATAATATCTGGCACGTTGCGTGTGCGCGATGGGGATTGAGCGGGGCGAATAGAAGTCACGTTGCGAATAGGGGACGTTGGAGTGTGCTCATGGTGGTGGAATGGGATAGTGGAAGGGGAAAAGGAGGAGAGGTAAAAGCAACCACTTTGGTTGTTTCTGGCGACACTAGGGCGTAGTAGCGGAAAGAGGTTGACTAATGGTGGGGACCTTGCGGTTCTCGGAGGGGAACAAATTGGAACTCCCTGGTTTATACGATAACGATAAGAGTCCGCTCTATGCCAAGCTATTCGTGTAGGGGAACTCGTGCAAAACTTTTTTTTTTATTGAAAGACTGTAGTTCAGCACAGGATACAGACACCGATAAGTACAAACCAAAGATGCCTTCAAACGTTTACACCTCAGCATTCCGTAGACTGCTTAACATAGTAATAATAGATATGTAACGTGGAATGTGCGGCTCAAATCTTCGTCTGTCGCCGCGAATTTATCCTCTATCAAAATCTGAATTTGACAATGTTTTTTTGGTATGAAAAGAAAGAGTGTACAAGCTAGTACTCGATTATGGGGTGCGAACAGAACGAGATTTGAGCTTTGTTAACACTAAACTTACCACCACCGGTCAAATGGTTTCAAACTTTTGATTTCCCAATTGTTGAAATTATAAAAATATTTTCGTGGGAAATAATGAAATAAATATATTCAGTAGAGCAGAGTTCAAATAAATTGATGCTCGTTGTTTTTTTTTGTTTTTGGTAGGTTCAGTGTTAATTTAATAATAGAACATGTAACACACACAGTACCTGGTCACTAATCGCAATGCGATTGCCAAATAGAATGATATTTATGTACAAACGAATTATTGACTTTAGACGATGCAGTTTGTCTAATTCGCCATATAGCAATAAAAATAAATATATTTATATAACGATAATAATTGAACGAAAGACGTGACGACGAGGCATAGTTGAAGCCACAAGTGCCTAAACATAGAAATTCTAGTTCAAATGATATAGTAATATTTAATTAGAAGTCTGATTGTTATAACGAAAGAATCGTACAGTGTGTTCAAAGCAGAAAGAAAGTTGCGCGTAGGACCAATTTAGTAGACCGAAGTGCTAAGGCAAAATTGAAAGATGAATTTTTTAAATCCGCGTTGATCAGAGTTGTCCATTTTTAATTTGGTAAAACTAATTTTAAAATGATTAAATTAAATGAAAGTTCAGGTGGAATATGTGTGAATATATGAATATAACAAACAAGATTCGGATATTTACCCTCGTATAGCATAAATTTAATTAATGCATAAACGCAATTTTCGATGCCTTACGTTCTCAGAACGTGTTAATACGTTAGATGTATCGATTACTGAATTAAGATTTTGTACATAATCAGAAGCAGAAAGGGAGAGAATGAAAATTGCCTTTTATTCGTATCTATTCTTAGCGTTGTATTATTTTTTAAGACTGATTTTTTCCTACGGCCCTAGGTGAAGATTCGCATGTACGATCACGCACTAATACGGAAAATCGCACGATCAACCGATCGGACGTTCCTACGTTTTATACTTCATACCATTTGTGAACGACGAAAAGAATTACCGGTACCGATTTCCATTTCCACTATTTGGACATATGTTGCTAAAAGTGTACAAGTTTGTTATCAAAAATATATTATCCTTTGAAAACATGGACAAATTGTTTTATCTTTATTAATAAATAAAGCTTTTTTATAATAATATAATAAAAGAATAACTTTTTTACGAATACACCAAACGACTCCAATTTCTATGTAAGACTAGTAGAATTAGTTTTTAGTAAATGACGTCTAATAAATATGTTTAAAAAAATGCATTAGCTCGGAATTGTGAAAAACAATAGTAAGAATTGATTTTTACAATTTTTTAAGGTTAGAATTATCTGCCCTTGTGAGGATTCGTACAGCGGTAATTGATGTAACACAATGTAACAGCAAAATGATCAAACTACTAGCTTTTTCCAACTGTCAGTGCCTTACCATCAGCGACATCATGGTTATTGACACAAACTTGAACGTGTTACCGATTGATCATAAATTTGGCTAACAGTTTGAGCATTTCGCCGTTGCATGATTTGGCGCTTTATGGCTGGCACCCTTTATGGAAGCAAATGATTCTTGAGGGGATACGCATTGCGTCTTATGGGAAAGCGGCAAGAATCATTCGCGTTTGAATAAAAAATAATTTTGGCATGATCAAATTCAAACGAAAAATGTACACTTCACGCTAAGTGTGCTGCCATTTGAAAATCTGAACATTACTTGTTCTATTCCGCAGAACAGATATTGGATCTTTAATGGGTAATTAAGATAGTTGGAATAGATAGTAATCTAACAATTTGAAACATTGAATCGCATTGGTATCGAATTAACTATTTTTTATTTAGAAATATATACAATGAAGAAATCTGATCCAGTAGAGACGCAATTAATACAAATGAATAGATACATGAAATCCAAAAAGAATGAGTATGTGCCTTTGTGTATCGTAAGTAGAAATACAGTGGACGAGCTTGGGCATTTTCTACACCGTATTATTTCGATAAATTGTGAAGTTTTCATGGCTAAGGAGTTATCTGGGTGCAGTAGCAATTATTCGAAAATTCAACCGGTGTCAGGCGGTCCTAGAAAAATGTGTCTGTGAAAAAGAGAAGGATGAGGTGAACGGGGGTGAGAGAGGTATGGAGTCGTATCAGCATGATCAACGACAACGACCAACCATGGCGATCAAATCCCACGGACTACGGCTCCGACGCGCATTATCCCAGGTCAGTACGCTTCGGTGTGGTCATCCTCTGTTCTATAGTTCAAGCTCAACCCCTCTAATAAGTCTCATTCCAGGCTACGCGCACTGAGAGAATAATTATGGGCTTGCGCAGATCGCTCGTCGGGGGTGGAGGTGGGCGACTAAGGAGAAATAAAGCCCCGAGCCCAGCCGGTGAATGCGGTCACGGTAGCGAAATTTCTCTCTCGGGTTGTTTCGTTCTTTCGGAAGCCAAGGAATACCGCGTTCATCCCGGTGCACCGCGGCGCAAGCAATTCGCCTTTCGTTATTTCGGTAAGCCGGTGGTCGTTTCGTTCATCGTCGACAGTGTTTGGTGTCTTGATTTTTAAATTGGAAGAGAAAAAAGTAGAGGGTGTCGGTACATCGTCGAGCGTGCCGCGTCGAACAGAATTTCTTCTAGCAGATATCCTCTTTTTTTCCAGACACGCTGGACCATCGGCAGCCGCTCGTGACGTCTTCCTGGATGCTGAGGCATGCGCCCTAAAAACTTCGGGATTGATGTATTGCAGAGCGCAGGTACAAATCAGATCGTTTCGCGTGTGTGCAAGCAAACGTTACTGTCATAACTCCTCACATCGATGTATCATCCATTTGCATGCCGAGAATCGCTTTTGTTGTTCCCCTTCTTCCAGGTGTACGTCCGGTACAGGATTCCTGCTCGTTCTTCTCGACGCATGTCGCCTTTTTAGTTCAGAACACGCATTTCGATCTCGTCTAATGAAATCAATGGACCTCTCGTTCGCAAATCCGAATGGTTCAGTCGTTTTTTCGGTTCTCTTAGCTTCCTCGAGATTTCAAAGTTCGAAATCAACGCCGAGCTGATTTCCCTGGAAACGGACAGGTTGTCGTACGAATGGTATTCGCTTCTCGTAAATCTTCGAAAACGGAATTTGATTGTTCAATCAAGGAGAAATCGCCTGGAACGATTGGCTAGTCGAGCAAATTGGTTTCGGCTACCGAGCGATCGTCCGTGTAGATAGAATTCATTCGCCGACCGAAAATATGGGTGCGAATTCATTCGAAAGCCGTGCGGAATTCCGATAAATTATTTCATTTTACCTCGGGAGCCTGGAGGATCCAGTACCGAGACCATGGAAATTACGATAGAACAACGATAGTTTTACTGAAATCGTTGTTATTTCACCTTCTTTCGTTTCAATTGTAGATCTGCATCTATTACCTGCTGTGGACAGCGACGCTGAGTCCAAGACTTACCTTGCAACAGGAACTCACCACAACAAAAAGATGGGACTGTCCTGCAGAATGCAATTGCCTTTCTCCAGAACAGGTATCTATCGTTTCCACGAAGTTACAGCCGCTGACAGCTTCGTTTAAAAAACTTTGATCTCTCCAACTCACATCGAAAGCTATACACGTAGACAACGATCCTTACTACAACATTCTATCTGTGCATTACAGCACAATCACCAAGGACTAGAAAGCAAAACATGGAGAGACATTGTACACAGAAAGAAGCACACTCCAATCGAAATTCCATCAGATTAGACGGCTGCACAGTAGATCACGCATGCCAGAAGACTTAACATACACACAACCGTTCAATGGAGTTACACCATAGAAACGATTTACAACTTCTCACCGACAACGAACAACATTATACAGGGTGAGTCTCGTAACGCGACGATCTCGAATAACTCGTAAGTTGTTTATTGTATGAAAAAATGTTTGTTTTCATCGAGATATGAAGGTCACCTTCATTTTTTTTTTTAATAGAATGTCTACTATTTTTTCTGAAATAGAGAGTTATTTGAGATCGTCACGTTACGAGACTCACTCTGTACATCTTGGTTACTTTCTATAATTTCTATGCGATCAGTCTAGAAGCATACCTAGCTAATCGTGTTGATAAAAAAATGCTCGTTGACACCGCAGGTGCTCTGCAACACAGGTGGGCTGGAAGAAATTCCCACCCAGCAGTTGCCCCCGACGGTAGAGGAGCTTTCTCTGACGAAGAACAACTTCCCAGTTATAAAAGCCGAGGCGTTCGCCGGGCTGAAGGTTCTGCGAAAGCTGACCATGGATGGTAACAACATCTCGACGATAAAACCGTTCGCGTTCCGCGGACTTAGCAAGTTGCGTGAGCTCTCGATCCATCACACGCCTCTGCCATGTATACAGGAGTTCTCGTTCGCCGCTCTGCAGAACGTGTCGATGTTGCTGCTGGCAAACAATAAGATTCGTTATATAGAGGGTAATGCGTTCGCTGGAACGTCGAACATCGAGCTGATCCTGTTGAGCAACAATCCTCTGCTGAGAATCCACAGCCACGCGTTCTCCGGGCTGACGAATGTGGACCACTTGATCTTCCCATCGGGGATCAGGATAATTGAAAAGGACGCGTTCGACGGTCTCCAGCACGTCGGCGTCCTCAAGCTGGCCTACATGGACTTAACTTCCCTCCAGTCGTACACGTTCCGCTCTCTGTCCTACGTGAATTCGTTGAATATCCAAGAGAGCGACCTCGGCGTCGTCGAGAAGGACGCGTTCACCGGGTTGACCAACGTCGGCCAGCTGAACGTGCTTAACAACAAGATCGATTTGATCGAGAAACTGTACCTGAAGTATGAGAACAGTATCAACCTTTTAAGATTCCACGGGAATCACGTGCTTGAGGCGCCCCGACATCCGAAAGATATCAGCCTCGAGGTCGGCTCGATTAGCGCCGTCGATAATCATTTCCCTTGCGATTGTCAAGCACACAATGTCCTCGAGAGCGACTTCGTCAACGGCACCGCGATCGAGTTCCAGAAGAGAAACTACTGTATCTCGCCGCTCGAGTACAACAGCAAACCGATGAACTTCGTCGATTTCGACCTAATCGCCAGGTGCCACGACAACGTTGTACAGGATAATCTGGGCTCGGGAGTCGGAATCTTCACACTACCGACCACTCTCTTCTTCGTTGTTTTCTTCTCCATGAATCTCTTCCAATGAGTCCGAACTGGTGTGTTTTCTTATTCTTGTTGCGGTTCTTCTTCTTCTTCTACCATGGCATATCGTTCGGTTGCCAAGGCTGTCTTCGAGGTGAAGGTACACTGACAAGTAACTTGCTATATTTCTTGCGTGTGTAATCATGTTTAAGACAATGTCTATCAAAAGAATTCAACGATCTCGCGAGTCACTTGCTAGCGTATGTGCACCTTAAGAAGTACAACAGAGACAGTTTAAACTATTTCCTTTGCTCTCGTTCACTGGATATGTGGATACACCTAGTACTTACACGATACTTTCTACCATCTCGCGACGCAATCAATTTCGAGGCAGCAGTCAAAATAATCAGTTTCGCCGCATCCTCCCGATAGCACGGTATTGTGAAGGATATACCGATATATTCCCAGTTCTTCCGTTAAGCCGCGTAGAATACATTAGGATTAGGTTGTTCGGTAGACGACTCTAATTTCGACTCGAGCGTGTACAAAGTCACTTGTTAAAAGAGGTTCGAAATCGGCTAACCAAAGTCCTTTAAACTTAGCCGACTCTTGGAAGTATATCAAGACACTTCCTCGGCTGTCGTCTCATTTTGAACGAGGGAAACAGCGACTGCATAAATAATCGATCGCAGACTCACACTTCTTGAATAAACGATTCACCGATCATGCTCAAGCTCATCCGTGGGTGATTATTGTTGCAGCTCCGCTTTACACGAAACAATTATCGAGAACTTTTTCAAAACGTTCACTGTAATCGAATTATATTGTAACTCGCACAATTTTAAGCATGCGACTATGAGCTTTAAAACTGACCTGCATAAATTGGGCCAGTAAATTCGCATCCATTTTGGATTTACTCTGTGAAAATAGGAACGTTCGCAGACGAGTATTTGCTCACGTTCGCCACTTCTCGTTACGTTGACCCGTTGTTTCGTTCATATCAAAACTCTTCTGCAACTTGATTGAATTCTACGAATACCTTACTTCTTGCCTATACCTTAGATTTGGAATATATTTTTCTTAAAGGGGGTAGACTCGTTTCCAGGATTACAAGGGTGCGGAATTGCAAAGATAGGGTTTTTCAGTAGTCAAATCGCCCTCGAAAGTCCTATTTTTTCGTTTACGAAACGTAATTTGCATTAATAACTAGCTGTAGTAGCTTCATGCTTTTGAATAATGCAAATTCTACTTCGTAAACGAAAAAACAGTAAATTTGGGGGCGACTGCGATCTAGATTGATCTTTTATCTAGCGCTTTTGGCTACTGAAAACCCCCATCTTTGCATTATCGAGAAATGAGAATGCTGGAAACGAGACAACCCCCTTAAATGTTTCATAGACACTTCTAGCTTTGCTTTTGTACGTTATCGTGTCGACAATTAAAATATCTTTAAAACGGTTGTATTACGATGCATGAAACAAGGGGTTGACAGCAAGATTCGAGCAAATAAATCTCGTCGACGATGAAAGTATATAGGAACTAAGGGTATAATAAGTTAAACCTATACGATATAAGAAAATGTTCGTCGAAGGAACGAAAATCGCGTGATTTGGTGGAGTACACGAGTTACGATAACTTATGCTTGATCTTAGGAAGAATTAGCATCTCATGATATACATACATAGATACAGGATTAATTCAGTTCGAAACTTATACGTAACACTTTTTCCATTGAAATTTTGGGACATGAAATAAAGGCGTTCGCTGCTTAAACAAACACGATTCTACTATAAATACAAGTTTTAATCGTTTCCTAAATAAATAAATTATAGAAATTTTGTTCTGTCGAGAGTTAATTCATCCTAAGATAAGATGGGTTTACGTAAGTACACGTAATCTTCCTTGCATGAAAGAACCACTCTAATACAGTCAGATTTGTAGCGCTTACAGTGCACCTGACCTAGTATAGATACTTGGAAAAATTTACTTGGCGGATCGGAAGCGCAGTTGCTTGGATTCCGGGAACAATATCACTAATCTTCCTTTTCCAATGTTTCTATACTTTCGCAACGATTCGTTTTCTCGGCCTAATTGTACAATATCACATTCTTCCTAATATTGGTCGCATCTAAACATTTTGCGAGCGGCAACGACGAGAACTTCCCGTAAGCTCACATTCCGAAACTCCCCATTCACGATACAGAGCAAAATTGCAGATTATGTTCTTTTAAGCGGCAAAAATAAAAACCAATAATGTGCTTTTTATTATATAAAAAAAGAAACAAAAGAAAGCACGAAAGGGAAAAAATTTTCTCCCTTTGCCATTTACAATATAAAATCTGCGTGGCCTTCGGTCAGCATAGTAACCGAGGACCAAACTAGCTTATATTTTTTACCAACATCTAACATGTAACGTATAACGAAAAACAATAATTAGAAAAACTGTAACCTTTTATTGTAGTTAGAACGGTCTGTCATTTAATAAACATTAAAGAACGAGCAACAACTTTACTTCGCGTAACAAAGTGTGAAGAAATAATACGATTATACATCTATAATTACGCATACTCCGTTTATTGAGTTCAGAGCACACTTCGTTTTCTTACTAATTCCAATAGATTATGCACCAAACGTTAATGTGTGGAAACTGTTTTAGGTGGTGGAGGTAGCACGAATTCTCCCAAAGCGGCTTGATATCTATTCATAAATTTGTATGGCTTGATTTCCCAAGGTACTTTTGATTCCATGTCCGTCGGTGTAATACCTAAATCCTCTAGCGTAGGTACATCGGACAGTACTTTGTCGGAAGCATGTTCCTGTCAAACAAATCACAGATTACATTTCTCTTCTCTTTCTGCGACAAAATACAGAAAAATTACTTTGTACGCTAGACAAATTTCAAGCGTGGACGAACCTTTTCCAGAATTTCCCAAGACAAGGGGATAATTGGATAGGCACCTTGTATAATTTCGTTTAGAGCAATTTTCATATGATAGGGATAATGATATTTAATAGGATGTATCGTATAGAATGGATCTTCTTCTCCTTGAGTTGCTAACTCGAAGAGCCACTTGACTATCTCGTGCAGTGTGTATCTTTTCGGGCTAGAACAAGATTTTTACATTCCTATATTCCTATATTCCTTACCTCGACAACGTTTTACGTTGAACCCTTTGCACTCTGAGCTATTTTAACTCGAAAATGAAACATTTGTTCGACCTAGATAGAATATTACCATTCTCTATGATCTTTAAAATTTCACTACTATGAAATTGATATAATAGACTGCAGATCTTTATGGAATTATGGCTGCTGAAGATTTTCAAAAAATGCTAAGATATAAAATTTTCATTTATTCCGGATCTAAAGAGAGTATACTACCACAAAATTACATAAACATCCGCGGTCTATTGATTAGATATCAACATTTGATTAGATAGAACATTAATAATATAAAACAAATTTGAACAATGGTCAAGCAATTTATATTCATACTTATATTTATATTTATATAGCAGCGCCTCTCAGAGTCACCACTCGAGTGCTAAGGGTTCAATTCTACTATACATACCCAACAAACTGGTAAATTTGACCAGCAGTGCGAGGATTAGTTGCAATGGCGCAAAGTCCAGCAGCTACATCAGAAATATGTACTGGTTGTTTTTCAGATTTTTTACCTTCCTCCCACAGTGGTATAGACCTGTATGTAATCGAACCGATCAATGGAGTGACAAAGTAATAAGTAGACTCCAGATGTTTATGCAAAATAAAAAGTTTGTGCATAAATTGCAAGATGCAGAAGCTAAATAGAAATTTATGTTCTTCATTAATCATTTTGATGTGGTGAAAATAATATATTAATACTCGTAAAGTATTTAATATTTTCACTGTTTCAAATTGCACTTGTTCATTTTTGTTATAAATGCATAAAATCCGGAGTCTCGTAATAATTATCGAACAATTAGAACGACGTCTATTACTTGTAAAGTCGTCTCATTGGATGCATATAATGGTGTATAAAGCTGTCTCCTTGTCCATACACAGACGCGGGTCGAACAATAGTTGCAGTTGGAAATTCTTCTCTTACCGCGCATTCTCCATCCCATTTTGTTCTAAGTATCTCCGATCCCGATGGCAACATGAGCGGCTAACAACGAAAAGGAAAAGGATTGGTAAAATCAATTTTATCACCTTTGCGCATGTGTATCATATAAATATCAATATGATCAATTACTTTAGGTTCAGGATTGGCGTTCAAGCATGACACATGAACAAAATGTTCTACGCCGCATTGTTTAGCAAGTCTGGCTATAGTTCTAGCTCCGTGGACGTTCACATCGTGCATACTAAAGTTTTTGGTGTTAGTTTCAGTGCCTAGTAAGTTGATCACAACATTGGAATACTTGATGGACTTGATAATAGACTCTTCGTCTTTTAAACTGAAAGGATTGAACAGAATTTGTCCCAGGTCTCCGCACAACTTAAGAGGCAGCACGTCATATGGGTCACATCTGTGCGGAACTATTACCTGTGAAAAAAGGCGGATTAATGCGGTTTCAACTTTCTTTTTATAGAAACAACAATCAATGTGCATATACAGGGTAAGTTATTTGAAGTCGTCATATGACAAGACTTACCCTGCATATACATATATGTATATAGGATATACAAGAAACATAGCAAGTTACTTGCCTGCGTACCAATTTTCCCAAGTCGGTTGCATACAGCCTTTCCAATAAAACCGTATGCCCCGAACACTGTACATACTACTCCGCTGAAAGAACTACGACCTCCGGTACCTCTTTTCAAGCTGGCTGTAGTTGGATTTTTAATGATCCTCGGCTGATTTGTACAGTCACGGCTTTGTATGACTTGACACGCAGTGTATGCATTTTGGTTTTCTGAAACACACATCCGTTAATATTTCTGATCAACCATTACCAACTTAACAGATAACTAACTTCGTGTACGCAATTTTTTCTCATTAACTTTCTTCTATTTCGGAGCACTACAATTAATGTTCAACACTTCGTTATATAGTTATATAATTGTAATTCGTTGTCAACAAAGTGCACGGGATCGAAACAATGCACCGCAAGAATGCAATGAAACATATAGTGAATTACGAATGACGAATAAACATAAATGTAAAATCAGATATAAACACGATAAATCAACTTACTAGCGGTTCGTACCACGGTTTTTGGAATCCAAGCCGCCATGTCTACGGCTATGGCATTCAGCATTCAGCCAGCCGATAACTGACAGGAAGTCAGCGTCAGCAGTACAGAAACAGAATACATACAGTGTAAGTAGTATGCTGTGAAGACAAGCGAGTTTCGTGCTTCCTGCGAGCGCGCAAAATTTGAAACTGCCTTCTATTAACTTGGAGGGGAAAGTTCATTTGAATCAATTTATAAAAATATATGTTTAATATTAGCCGATGATAGAATTTCCATTATTTGTAACAACTTATTGCTATCTTTCAGATAACCTGCCAATTTCTGTTTCTCAATGACTCGCTGGCAACATGTGTTTTTCATTTACAAGCAAAATTACCTGCTTATTTAAAATACGACATACAGTTTTTCGAATGAGCGGTAATTTCATAGTTGTAAAACACACGCAACATTATACAATCGGAGACAATACTTGAAAATCGCATAACCTTTTAAAAATTGGTCTAGAAGATTTGAATTTCTTTAAGATGTTAGACCGACTAGTTTGCTAGAGTACGAGTAAGCAAATTAAGATTTCGATTGGTAGGAATCATATAAAATTAGATAAATAATGTTTTTTCAACTATTTTATCGGAGCCTGTAACGTTAATTTAAAATATGCGTTTTATAGATTTCGTTAACTTGTACGCATACCGAAATTTTTATCAAAACCGGTCAACATTGCAATGAGCTACATATGTTTTAAAGATGAGAACTAAGGATGAAAGTCGCAGATTTTCATTTCGACCTTACGTGTTCATTTTCAAACGTTTGTAGCTCAAGTTGTTAAAAAAACGAGGCGAATGCACATGAATTAAACAAAGTAATTAAACCGGAATCAGATCATTCTTATTCTTTCTTTTTTCTTGGATCGTTAATGTTCTCGTCGTACTGCAAGAACATGTAATAGTACAATAGCCAACAATAACTCACTCCTACTGCACAATATATCGAGGTGATTGCTTGGGGCAGGAACGGCAATGCATTGCCAAATATCGATTTATGCAATACAGTTTGGTACACCGTCAAAAATGGTAGAATGACGACATAGATAGTTTCGTGATAGCGAAGCAAACGTTGCTTGAACTTTCGCGACATGGCCAAGAAAGACGCGACCATGGACGTTAAGAGCATTAATATTTTTAACGGAGTCAAGTTGTTTGGATGAAGTAGCGGCAGGAGAGCAGTGTGTCCAGCGCTGCTTAAAATTAAGAATACTCTCGCATCGTTTTTGTCTATCACAGCTAGAACACTGAAACACACAGTGATAACCAGAGATTAGTTGAGAATTCTTCGTTTCTCGAGATTTACACTCCCGTCCATCAATCACTTATCTTCAACAAAATGGTAATTTAAGAATACAAGCTTCCAGCTTGATTTTATTGTTTTATTTTGACAATAATATTTCAATGCAAAATTAAATATACAGTCAGATTTGATTTACGTGTTCTCTACATTCGAAAATATTAGTAAGTACCATTTTTATTTCATAATATAGGTCCTTTAATAACAAAAATGTCGTCTGCACCCAAATTTGAATAAGTGACCGGTGACTTATGGACGGGAGTGTAACAATTAGACAGCGGATCTTTATGCAAAATAAAAATTTTCTACTTCACTTACTCATTTTTGTCATAAGTGCATAAAAAAAATCTGCTGTCTAGTAATAACTACGAGTCTCTTACCACAGCGGAATAATAGCAGTTAAGATAGCTTTTTCATGTACATGCCAGCCGAACATGAACGAACATAAAGCGCAAATCACCAAACATCTGACGAACTGATTTGGATTTTGGTCGCAGTTTTTCTTGAAGAACAGGCAGTACAATGCAGGCTGCAATTCACGTTGTTATTAACAAATTCCGACAGAATGTACGCATTGTTGCTTAGATTTTTTCAATTTACCGATATCGAGATAAGTGTTAGTAATAATGTTACAACTGGAGTCGGCGTTGGTAATATAATTAACGACTGTTCCTGTACCAAACCACCGGTCATTACAGCCGTCTTAGTAATATTTATCCAACCTAATCGTTTCAAAATAATCGCTGCTACTTTATCCAAACCTATGTACAGTGCCCATGCGTTCGCAGCCCAATATGCGTGTACCAGGCCTCTTTTAAATGGGAACAATCTCGACAATACCTAAAATAATCACGATTAATTGTACGAAATAACAAACACTGTTTTATTATTCTACCTGCGGCAATTGAGATGCAAACGGGCCAAAGGAAATGAGTAAAGTAGTCAATACTATGCCTGCCAGCATGCAGAAACGTTTAAGAAAACGATCGCTGTTCACGCAGTAAGATTTTAACAACCAAATTGCGAAAACTGGTGCCACATACAGATAAATATGTTTCAAATTTAATAACAGAGCGAACCAAAGAGTTCCTTGCAGGATCGAAATCTGAAACAGAGCTTCTTAGTTTTAACAGAAAGATAACACATAATATTTTAACATATATCAATACCTGATCATTCTTTTTGGATACATTCGCAACGGCTAATAGTAAAATGCCAAGGAGAAATCCGTTATATTGGAAATGAACATGATCCACTACCAGCAATCCCATATTGCACAATGATAAAACTACAAAAATTGCATAGCTATCAAAGGAGCTGCAGAACACTTTTCCAATTCTGAAATACACAAATGAACATGTTAAAACAGATCTTATAATTAGACTGCAGATCTTCATGCAAAATAAACCATGTTCGCATTGACAGCAGGCCATAGGAGCCAAATAAATATTTTATTCTCCTTTCAATTATCCTATTAAGCTAAAACTAATACATTGATGTCCTTAAATCTTTTCAATGTGTCCCCTGCTTTAAATTGTACGTTTCTATTTTTGTCATAAATGCATAAAATCCGCAGTCTACTTATAATAAACCAAATGATGACACAGTGTCTGGAAAGTTTTGAGATCTTACTCTCTAACTCCGTAAGCAAATAGTATGTCCATGAAGATCACAGAGCCTCTTTGAAAGAAAATGGTACCGGAGGATGCGTAATTTAAGTTGTCCACTTGAAGCATCTCGGAATCGACCAGCTTTGCCAAGTGACTAAGGAAGTATTCGAACCATGCAAACAGCGGTGGATAATCTAGCGTCCATTGGGACTTGGAGTTGACGTACCATTCTTTAATGGGTAAACTATGCGTTATGGCTAACCAGTTACGGTGCACCTCGAAATCTGTAGAACGACTAGAAGTCAAACGAATGATCAAAAATACAGTACAACGTATATAATAAATTAAATAATACATTCAATACACGTGATGGGGGAGAAACGTACTATAATGGGATCAAGAGTAACTTGAGGCATGTGATAAGGATGAAAACTTGCAAGAGAACTTTGTCTGGACTCCATTTCGCCGGCGTACTATAATCTTTCTTGCTCCTCTTCGATTTTGGAGCATATTTACAGTTCGATACAGTCATCACGATGGATATTAAATTTCGCGGAACATTTTTCGACACATTCGAAAAGCAGACCGGTCACCTAGTGCCGCCTAGTGCTGCCAACTGCCAACGTGCCAACGCGGCTCCAATTGTCTTCCCCCTCCCCCACCCAACTGTTTTCTTTCTATCTCATTTTATCATACACTATTGTGCAAAAGAAAGAAACACCCAGTATAATTATAAGATATAATGGCAAACAATCTGTTTATGTAGAAATTGTATTGTTCAACGATCGATTTATTGCATTTAAAATATTAGATAAGCCGCAATATCACATATTCTCAAAACTATTTAATTAAACCGCGGAATCCTTTTTCAACACTTACCGTATTCTTATTTGATTTGTTACGCCTTTTTATAAAAAATGTCCGGATGCTTCTTTCTTTTACACAGTAGTGTACATATTCCCCTCCTCCTTCGCACAACACTATCCAGGACAGGAGGGAAACAAAAGGATTATTTATCAATCAGATTTTCTAGAAAAAATAATTTTATTGTTATTTAACTTATATAACATTAGCATATTATTAAATATCGGTTCTCCTCAATTCTTTTTACTTTACAATATAACATACAAAAAGAAAATTTCGCACATCTTTCGTTCGAAGATGTTTCTGATCTTTCCAGCGCCAAACTGTGATAAATCAAAAACCAAGCACGGACAGACTAATAACTTGGAAAACCGATCGTGATCACTAGGAAAATGATTGGCTACAAAATTATCCGGTAGATTACGATTAGCTCGTATTTACAATATAAATATATAATCAGCAGGGGGACAAATGCTAGTATAAAATTGGCACTGGAAGGATTCAGGAAATAATACGTCCTAATGTCTGAATCATCTTTCTCTATCGTAGAGCTCGTGAGGGTTTCGATCAAATATTACCACAATACATATATGTACAAATCAGTCGCATGCAGTTATCAAAGACTGTGCGTCCAGCAGACTCTCCGTGGCTAACATCGAACTGTTTATTATGGGAGTGCTGACAGTGTTACCAGTTTTCTTATTCGAGAACGGATAAAAACTGTCGATGTTCATTTGAACGCTATAGCTGCTCGTCTTTACAACGGACGATTCGCAGTTCTCGTTTATGCTTATCTTCAACCGGTTCACGTTGTTTCGAAGTAATCTCGCATACAGTTCTATGTGGTTTTGTCCGCCATTGCGGATCTCCAAAGGTGGTATCCACCGGAAGTAACATTGAGCCCATAATTCGAGGCTCACCACATTGTGCTGGGGCTTTATTATGCTCTTTTCTGTTGCGTTTGTTTCGCGAGAGCTGTACAGAGGGTTATAAAACAACAATATGTCCTGTTCACTGAACTGTTCTCTCCAATCCCAGACACTTCGAAGAATCAAAGGTTTACTTGACTCCTAAAATACAAAACTTGTTTTCAGCATCTAAGTAGCGCGCGGAACTACTTAATTATATTTCGAATGTTTACCATAGCTGCCGTCACCCGATCTTTTTCGCAATTAAAAATAAATGTATCAAAAATTGAAACGTGAGCAGCGTCCCACAATGTTGTCAGGTACGTTTCCGTGAACTCGAATTCCGCGGGAAATTGTTGACACAGTTGCCAGACACAATCAAGGTATAAAAGGAACACCGGAGACTGAAACAGAAAGGTTTGAATATTTTTCACATGGTCGCATATTTCATTTGAGAAGATTGAAAATGTTTCGTGTATATATATGTACCTTTTCGGATTTCCTTTTGGCAATATGACCTAATCTATCACAAAACGGATGCCCACCGGCAATCCATTCTTTCTGCAAAAGCGACTGAAACCCGTTTATGGTTCGGAAGTATGGGTCCAGTAATAATTGAACTAAGCTCGATATAACACAACAAATATCCGCGCCAGCACCTTCTGAAAGATCGGATCATTCCAGATCAGTGGAACCGATTAGAGCGGCAGCGATTCGAGATGCTCACCTTGTAAAATAACGGAGGATCCTAAATGAAGATGCTCGCAGGCTTCAACAGCTTTTTGCAAACAATACGATATATGCTTCAACCATTTCGTGTTCTCTACCAATGAGTAGAAAGTGTTGTCTTGAAGCCAGAATTGCCTGATGTTCTCTGAACAGAACAGAATCTATTAGAATACGATACATTTCTGTAAGTATGCGGAAGTAGGCAGAAAAATGCTTACCCGGGCAACAGAGATTAGCAAATTTGGAAAAAGAAGCGGCTATCAACTTTATATTAATCTCTTTATTCAATTCTAAAACGAACGGCGCCCTTTTTTGGGGATGGCTCTTGCGGACGTTCTCGAACAGAATATTTTCTTGCATTCTGTTGGTGATCAAAGGCGAGAGCTCGGACATTTTGACTAACGCCGCACCGTGCGCGCTCGACCAAGACCAAACTGGTGGATGGTTGCCTTGAAAGTGTTTAACCGCGTCCATTAGTTGACTGTCCGTGATGGACGCTGGTACAATTATGTATCGCGACAAGCTGCAAACGAATCGGTCATTCTTTTGTATTCTATTCGACGTGGGTTTCATTACAGATGGCATTTACCTACGACAAAGCTTGAAATCTACGTTAACTGTAGACAGCCTCCAAAATTTTCTAAGCTTCTCGTTACTTATTGTTCTCTCTAATTCATTATGCCAATCCGATATATCTCGAAACAAGCGTACAGCTTTGTCAAGGCTACTATAATAAGCTTCCGCATAATCGTAAGCGAATAACAAGTGATGTCCGCTCGGAAATGCATGGTGTAACAATGCAGTCAACAGAGTTTTCCCGTGTCCTATGGGTGAAAATTTAAAGGAAAACGACCACGTTCGTAGATTCTGAAATCCATAATGACTTGTATACCATGGATTATGTTGCATTACCGATAATAGAGAAATATAAAATGTTTACTTTGCAAATAATAAATATCCCTTTCACTTTAGATGGTACGGTATTTCCAGGTACCAGTCTTCTTTTTTTATCATTCACAGTTATATAAATATGTTCTATGTTCGTTAAACACGTATCCATGTAGCTGTAAAGATGATTCTGTTGACGCACCATATCCTGTGAACAAGTTGGAAAAATAGTCGTTTACATAATCGAAAGAGGTGCTTCGAGAGACTACTTACGTCTTCATTTGTGTCGTCCGTTGTGACAAAACTGAGCTTGAAATTCGTAACAGATAGATTTCCGGAGGTCCCTTGCTTCAGGTCGCTGACAGGTGAAAACATAAGAACACTTTGCGCACTGGTGATCATAATCTCGCCGGGAAGTAATTTAACAGTGTTTTCGGATAGCGAATTACGACGACTGGAACCTAGTGGCTGTGGACAAATGCATTATTTTATAGAAAACAGATCTGGGCAGAAATATGTTTTATCCCATCCAATTTGAAAAAAATGCTTGTCATTTACTGTAACTCCAATTACAATATGTCACATGTATTGATAATTTCGTAAAATGTATTGTAACGTGTATCGATAATGTTGTTTATTCCTAAATTTCCAAAAATTTCTTTTTTTATGTTTGTTTTAATAGAGGAGAAACCATATATTGACATCTTCAATTTTTTAAATTTTATAACAATGTCGAATTTTATCTACTTAACTTTTCTATAAATGCGTAAAAATCCGCAGTCTGCTAATAATGTTCGATCAACGGTATTGCACCATACTCGGAAAGCACTCGATTGAGGTTATGTTTGAATGTTTACATGAGAAGATCACCGATAAACAATTGCATACCTGCATTTCGTGTTCCTCGAGGCCCACGTAGCTTATGAAATTGTTGCAGCTTTTGCTTTCCATCGTGAACGCGTAAGTGATCGGCATCGACCGTGTGAAAATAAAACCATAGAAAACAGAATATATCCCTCGACATAAGCTGCGGTTCCTTCTAGTTTCCACTGTCGCACAAACGCTATATAATGATTATTCGATCGTCAATGCTCAAGGCATTTTTTTACGAGTGTCACGAGGAAGATTCTCACTTTTCGGGCCCAAACCAGGCCGCGGTACAACGCTCCTTACAAATCATCCTAAACAACTCTCCTATGTCGTCCTCCTCCTCGTCCGTCGTTTTCGTGCTTTATTCATATCGCTAGCTAGACCTTGAGGCTATGTTCGCCTGTTCGCTGCGGCCACGACGTTTCACGAGAACTTCGTATCGTGTAACGTGATCTTATGATTTCTACCATAAATAAATGGATAGCATGCCTTGTTCCAAGATTACATTGTCTATATACCAATCTACCAGATGACAGATGTGGGCAAAGTGCAATATATAGAAGACGAAATACCATGAAGCTAAAGTGTACCTAGAGGGGAAATGAAAATCGTCGTCGTATCTCATTTTGCATAAATCAGTATAAATATTTGTGAAAACTGTATAACTGTTATTTGTTTGGTGAAAAATAAAGGATATTCCTGTAAGTGACTATTCGATAGTAAAACTCGAAACAATATCTTCAAAAATCTTGGATAGAACGTCGGACTTGCTGTTGAGTTGCATTACTGAATTTTCGAAAATTCTTCGACCGTCTGACTTGTTGTTGACTTCTATTACTGAATTTCGAATATCTCCTTTGATGTCATGTACTCCTATTACAAAGTTCAGTTTTCGAGATTTTCGAAAATTCTTGGCCGTCTGACCTGTTGTTGACATGTACTACTGAATTTTGAAAATTTTCGACCATCTGACTTATCATTGACTTGTACTACTGAAACCCAAAAATTACAAAAAATTTCTAAATTGGCTTTGCTATTGAATTTCGAAAATTTTCGACCGTCTGATTTATCATTGACTTGTACTACTGAAACCCAAAAATTGCAAAAAAATTTCTAATTTTGTTTTAAGTAATACAAATCCAGTAGTACTACTGAAATTCAGTAGTATAACTCTACAACAAGTCGGACATTCGGAAAAATTGGTGGTTCAATAAATTATACGCAGATTGCTTTTTTATTACATTGTCTTTATTTATTCATTGTAGATTCACACATATATAAAATGTTTGAATTGTACATATACATAACGCTTTCTACCATTTTGAATTATCTTGCGACGTGACTTGTGGGCACCCGATACATATTCCGTTATCTTGGAACACTGCGTCCGATGAATATCCTACACCTATGCCGTGGTCTATAAATATATATATATGGTTTAAAAGAAACGATGTAAAATAAATTTCAGAGATAAAAATAATAAATATTTATTCATTGATCGCTAATATACAAAACCATGAACACACGAGAAGTGGAAGTCTTCTTATTTCAATACAATACACTCAGATCCTGACCGTGCTTTCTATGTTCAAAATGCGCTTGCGTGATTTCCAGAAATTGCGGCCTTTGTAAAAGATTGTAGGCGAGAGAAAGCATGTGCAATGCCTTGTTTTGTACACAAGAGACGCCACTTGAAAAAATATCGTGTCCCAGTTCTAGGCAAGTGCCGAAATCACATTCATCCGCTGCGATTGTCGCCAATCTTAGAATTTCTTCGAGTTTTGAAAATGGTGCTTTCCTTTCTTCCGGCGTCTGAGCATCTTCTATTTGTTTTAATATTTTCTTCAATTCCTCTGAAATAAAGACAGGAATTAAAATTCAAGTTCTATAGCTCTAACTAATAATTTTCCATATTTTCTGATAACTCACTGTCCGTTACTGCCAGCTCTCTGTACCCTAGTTCAGTTTTCTTATTGTACGGTACCACGATTCCAGCTTTGTGAAAACTTCTCGCAACAACTTTCTTTTCTCTATCTTGTATTTTGTTCGACTTTTGGACCAATATTATATTTTTCTCTTCAGCAAAACTTTTCAATTTTATCTGAAACTGCTTTATCCATATCTTCTCAAACGGATTAGCCAGTTTTATTTTCTCTTCAAGGTATGCACTGGAATATAAATTCAAACTAACTATTCGAAAAACGAAGAAACACCACGATTTTCATGATTTAATAATTTTCTTACACAATCGCGCCAAATACGTTTTCAGCTACCGGTTCAATTATGCAACTTACAGTTGCTTTGTTCTTTGCCACAAATACAGGCCTTTCTAATACATTGTCCCTCCAATAACCGAAGTGCAAATGTTCTTTACCATCAACTTTCATGATAGTCTGTAAAAATTATTATATTAATATCAATCATTCCACAAATCGTAAAAGAAAATAGTTACACTTCTTACTTGGAATTCTGGTGGATCATAATAGTACCTCCAGTGCCTGAGTAGAGACTTTTCATTGTCGACTTCGGAACTTAGGAATTTCTCATTAAATACATCATAAGGACCAATAAGTTGTAATTGTACATTTTTTAAGGCATTCAAAGGATCTTTTTCAGAAATGGTCTTACAGAACTCGTACAATTGAAAGAAATCTTTTGGCATTTCTGTTAAGAACAAGCGCGAAATAATTGTCTGTGCCTCGTTTGGAAGTACTTTGTTATCTTTGAGACTAATATTAGAGCTTTTTAATAAAGATGCAATGGTAACTCGAGTGGGTAAATCTTTTACATGTTTTTCGTTATCCGAATTTGATTCTTGCTTCGTAGGTTCAATACATTCTTCAGTTTTTTCTATGTTCCGATTGTTATCAATATGCGAGAAGCCCTTGTCCATCTCTGTATCATCGTTCTTCTGTGCTTTCTTCTTAGGAGAATCCTCCGATTCTTTGTGGTCCTCAAGTTTCTTCCTTTTCTTGCTAGTAGCTGTACGTCTAATGCCTTTCTGTTTTTTCTACAAATACGAAAGTACAATGCAATACGTTTTCCCTTGTTTGCGTGAGTTTATACGGGGAAAAGAATTGAGAAAGAAAAACAGAGCATCAGAATACGAATCAAAACTTGTGTGTGAAATGTGCAGTGTAAAATGTGCAAAATAATGTAATAATGTCTTACCGTATCTTTCGAAGGTAGATGTTTAAATTTCTCGTGATGATCCGCATTCTTCTGATAACATTTTGCTCCATATCGACAAGGAATCCGCGTATCTTCCTTGTACGCTTTAAATTGTTTCTCCTCGGTGTCGGACATCTTTTATTGTTTTCGAGTAAGAGTTTCCCGCGAAAAATGAAGCTAATATTTACGCACCGAAAATGTGCTAATGTAGACATGAATTTTTTTTAAAATTTATGTATGATATCGCATACTCACAATAATTACGAGTTCCTTTATAATTTAATTATGAGCGAGTGATGTTTTTCAAAAATACGTTATTGTCCTTCTAGTTCGGATTGTCATTTTTCGGGTTTCAGTTTCATTGCAGCATATTTTCACTGATATATTAGTGCATATTTTCCTTGAAACGATCAAATACAATTTCCCAATTTTTTGGATGAAAAGCGAATTTCCCCTTGGACCATATAGTCTAAGAGTACTAGAGTAGGCTGTGGATAGCATGTAAGTTGTGACTGGTTGTGACGTTGTGACGCTAGTCGAGATCAGTCGAGATCGTAAACATGAACAATTTCAATAAGAGCCAATAAGAGCTCCGCCTTTATTATTCCGTGTTATAGTTGATACAGTTCAAATTTGACTTACGATTACGTAGTTCGTTTCAGATTTCTTTGAATGGCAGCTAATCGCGCCACAAAAAAAACATGTCCATTAATGTTACTGTCAACGGAAACCCTTTAAACATAAGGCAAGGGAGAATGGCGTTGTCCGATTTAGATCAAATTAAGAAAAATGAACGGGACCGGCGTCGAAGGTTACGTTTGGAGCAGGTACGTATTTGTTAAAATATAATTTAAGAATTAAACTCTATCAAAACAAAAATATTTATAAAAATAATATATATAAATAATCATTTACATTTGTAGGTAAGGCAACAGTCGAAAGAAATATCGGATAGACTTTTGGATCGTGTTAAAAATATAACTAAGCAAGAGCAAATGAAGCTGGAGAGCAATGATAATTTGAGTTCGAGGCAGTTGTTTAATGAAAAAATTATGGAAATCCAACAAAAATATCAAGAAGACATGGCAGACATCGGTCTGGCACATTTGTCTGCGATGTTAGAGCCTGATCACGATCAAATCCTGCAGGAACAAGAAAAAAAGAATAAATTAGCAGCGTCGAAAAGAGGAAGAGAAGCGGTGAAACAAATTCATGAGAAGCAACAGGTAAGATTTCTACCGTATACAATTACTTAAGTTTTCAATCTTCGTACATCATATTACCTAGATTAACCCTTTGCGGTCAATCTAGGTCAACAATCTAGATCAACAATCTGGTAAAATTTGTAAAAGTACAAGTAAAATCCATATAGAAAGAATCGGCGGAACAACAACACCAAACTCGACTGCGCCAAGTACGGGAATTGGAGAATCTGAGGTCCATATTGGTTGCGAAACTTCCTCGTGCGACCCAGCCAGAGGCAGATGTTACAGTGAAAGAAATCGACGAAGGAAATAAGCACAGAAAATCTGCTAAGAAAAAGACAAGGAAACAATGTTTTAAAAAGTCACCGGGAAAAGTTACAAAATCATATACAAGGGTATAGTAGTTGTATAGTAGCTAATATTCAGATAACTAGACTGTGGAACTTTGTGCAAAATAAAAATTGTCTGCATCGATTTCAAGAAATAGAAACTGAACTGAATATTATTTCTTTCATTAATTATTTTAATAGAGGAGAAATCGCATTGACATTAATTTTACAAATTTCCCAACAATTTTGAATTTCATCTACTTAATCTTATTATAAATGCATAAAGATCCACAGTCTAAAGATAACAGTAAATTTGTAGGTTCTTGAAATGGAACTGTCTAAATACACAAAGCTAGAGTTTATGCATCGATCGATTTATTTTACAGATCGTTTCCAGTGATTTAAAGACACGCTCGCCTCGTTTACAATCGAGACAAAAGATGTTGCACAGCGATTCAAGAAAAGATATTGCAAGATCTGAAGAACAATCGGTCGCTACTTCAGCTACGATTCCATCTGCGTTAAAAAGTACAGCTACAACGTCAAACGCTGCAGAAATTGTGCTCGAACTCGAACACGATCAAATTCCAGAGGAAGCAACGCTAACTTCAGCTGTTGCGTCTGCAGAAGTTGATAAAACATTAAGGTGTGCACCGTGTAATTAGAATTTCAATATGAAACAATCGTTAAAACACCTTCCGCGTATTACAGATACAATCCACAGGATTACGTACAGCCAGCATCAGCTTCAATTTCTAGCAGCGAAAGCGATAGCTCTAGTTCATTGAGCAATAATTGTTCGTGTCTGCCTACTAACACAGAACAATCGAAATGTATAAGAACACCAAAACAAAAAGTTAATTCCTCGGCAAATGATAAAGTACACTTATATGATCATAGTAAGCATCAAAGTAATGTATATAATAAACCAGTTGGTGTAGTTGAAAAGATACATGCATGGACCGAGGTTTGTAATTGCAAGCAAAGAAAAGAAATTATTTATAGTGTAGTAGATACACTGAATTTGCAGCTTACAGAATGCATTATCCAACATTGATATCTCTAAATTTTTTAATGATTGTAGTCGCTTGAATTGAATCGTTATAATTAGACTGCGGATCTCTATGCACAATAGGAAGTTTCCAAGTAATTTTCAATCACTTTCGCACGTCTTAAATAGTGTAACAGCATTCTTAAACTCCTCTAATATATTTACAGTTTCATAAATGCATAAAATCCGTCTAGTTATGATTAGACTGCAGATCTTTATGCAAAATAAATTATGTTCGCGTTGACAGCAGCCCATAGGAGCCAAATAAATATTTTATTCTTCTTTCAATTATCCTATTAAGCTAAAACTAATACGTCGATGTCCTTAAATATTTTTAATATGTTCACTGCTTTAAACTGTACGTGCACATTTTTTGTGATAAATGCATAAAATCTACAGTCTAGTTATGTTATTGCGAGATACATATACAGTTTCAGTGATGGATAATTCATTCTACGTAACTATGTTCGTTAACATTATAAATCTGTGTAGCCAAGCGCGATAGACTTAGCTCAAGAGATCGAAAAGTCTGAAGTGGTGAAATCACACGTTATGGAAAGTCGTAAAGCCACAGCACAAAAACGTGGCGAGGATGCGGTGTTGCGAGAAAAAGTGCGACGCGATTATCAAACGCTTCTGCAGAATTTGAATCATCTTGCGGTAGAGGAGCGTAAATTGAAGGCAAATCAAGCCGAGCATTATCAGGTATTTGTCCGATTTTGAATACTATCTTTTGTTATCGATGTTCAATTGACTGTATTATATTCACGTGCTGCTAGAACGACGTGCACATATTGCAAGAACGAAGAAAAATGTTGAAGGACAAACATAAGAAGAAGCTGAACCGTGCGCTGGAGACACTGTTGCCTGAAGAATGTACAGTACAATGCCCGTCGTACCCTATAGAAAGACAAATCACCCTAATGCCTAGAGAAAAAGAGAAAGACGTTGACGTGAACGCTGTCTGGGAAGACCAATGTAGCGTCAGCGTATGTTCAGACAGCAGAGCTGTACAAAGCAGAAGAAAAGAACCAGAGACTTCGCGAGAGGAACAGATATTGGACATGTTGAAGAAGGTTGAAAAGCAGAAACAGCTTTTATTGAAAGAGTTCGGAGCTGATTTGCCAAGCGACATATTCAACGCAACCATGAAGCCTTTATTCGAGAAAGATAAATCGATTCAAGCAGAATCTACTATGCATCAGGTTGCGCCGATTCGGCAAAGACCGTTGTCGCCAGAGATTAAAGTAATAAGCGCACCTGGTTGCAGCAAAAGTAGCCAGAAGGATAAGACAGAGACGAAAGACAGCTCGTCCGTGAAAAAAGTAGAAATCGCTGTGCAAACTATCACGGAAGCGAAACGCGACGTGGTTCAAGACAAGAGTATTCAAGTAGAGATCGCGCAAGAAAAGGGAAGCGAAGCTAAGACGTCTAACAATGACGTTGACCAGGTTCCTAGACACTATCCGTTTGAGCCAAAAATTACAGTTATCACTCCAGAAGGGGACAATAACGACTCAAGCTCTACGTTTGCGAATACGTTAAACGACACAGATAATCAGAATTTCGAACCAATCGTTAAGAAACAAAAGCACAAGAAGGTTACTCCTAGAAAAGAGAAGAAAAAGTCTTTAGCCAGTGTAAGTAGGACGTCGTCGTTTACGAAGAAGTTACCAAAAACGTTGTCGAGGTCGCGTCTGCACGGTTTGAGGAAACCTTCCAGTTCTGCCACAAGTACGCCTAACGAAAGAATTAAAATATATGTTAATAAAACCGGGTTCAATATCGAATTGAATCCAGCTCAAACGCCAGAGGTGGCTGTAGACGCAAGCACACAAAGTTCCCAGATGCGGTCCACAGGCGTGCAACATTCAACAAATACGAAATCGTATAGTGTTCGATCGCAATCGACACAAATTAAAATGCGGGATATCTCAGACTCGTCCACATCTTTTGCTAGTCTTGCACCGATGAAGCCTAGAAACATTCTCGAAGCATTAAGCAATAATATATCTGTTCTTGAGATGTTAGACTCTTCGACGAATGAAAGCATGAAATTATTACGGAGGGATATTACTCCAGTGTCGACGCCAGAAACTCCATCGCCACGTACCATGGCAATGCCTTCGAACGTGAATCATGCTGCTAGACTCAGTAGAATGCTTAAATACACATCGATAGATTCGCAAACGAACGACAGCAGTATTCTATCGTCGAAAACAAATCAGCCGATGACGACAGATTCGTCTGGTTTCCAACAGAGAGAACGATTACCACAACATATGAGAAAGCATTCTTCGAAGCAAACCGTTTCCTCGAACGGAGCTTGCTCCTGTGAGAATCCAGAATGCAAATTCATGGACTCGAAGTTTCATCACATTCGCGATTACGCGTTGAAGAACTGCCCCGAAATATTGCAAAAGTACGAGGACCTTCAAACTATGTGCACAGAAAGAATCGTGTCGTTAACGAATCTCATCGAGAAGGTTCGAAATGATCAGAAAGGTATGGTTCAACGTTTTTGCATTGGAATCGAGTTTGTTATATTATAAAATTATAGATAATTATTAGTCTGCGGATCTTTATATAAAATAAAAATTATCTGCATCGATCGATTGCAAGAAATAGAAACTAAATTGAATGTTATTTCTTCTCTCTAATGATTTTCGTGATTTAGGAGAAATCATACATTGACATTTTTTAATTTTTTAAACTTTACAACAATTTTGAATTGCATCTACTCAATTTTTCTATGAATGCATAAAGATCCGTGCAGTCTAATGATTATAAAGAAACTTGTAGAAAGTGAATAATTCCACAATTGTTGTAGGGGTTGAGCTTTCAATAATAAATCCAGCCGACGAAACCAGTTTGATGCAACTACCTCCACAACAGAGCACCAATCTACAAAGCGTTCGCGATCTCGTTGAGAATATAGAATCGATTCACAAGCAACTGGCAAAAACGCTCGCTGAATCGCAGAATATTATAAAGAATAAAACGGTCTCGACGCAAGACAGCAATCAATTTGACGAGGCAAATGTTGAGACTCAAACTAACGAAGACGTACAGAAGATCGCGTCTCCGTACGTAGCGTCAAAAGTAGACGTAGAAAGGGTGAAAGCTAAGCCAAGAATTATAAGCGACAAAAGAGTTAGCATACAGCTGGACCAGTACTATGTACAGCAAAAACCAAAAAGGTTAGAGCAGGCAACGCAAGACGATAATTCCCGGCACACTTCGAAGTCACGCGACGAGGAGATGATAGAAACGTTGTCGCAGGAGATTCTAGAGCAAAGTAAGAGTCTTAAAAATAATTTACTAGCGACGAAAGAGCGTATCGATTCATCGGCAGGTCATACGCTTCAGACTGACGTTGTCGACTCTAAGAGCGATTATCCTTTGAGCTCGACAAGAAATGAGACAAATACGCAAGTACATTCTTCAAAAGAGGTAACTACACTTTGTTCCGCCAGCTTTATTACTTAGAAAGTTGACATTTAGGTTGATATGTGCCAACCTAACGATTCTGAATTATTTTATATCTTGTTACGAACTTGTTTAGGTAACAGAAACTAGAGATTTTGTTCCATTGCTCGCGGACATTCCAAAATTATCAAAACTAGTAGACACATCTCTACATGCCAATGCGAGAAGTAAACCACCGGTAAGCCTGCTTAGCGGACCATATAGGTAAGAGTTTTTATTCTACTATTCTACTAAGTAGACTCGTTTCTAGGATTGCAAGGGATGCACCTTCTCATTTCTCGATAATGCAAAGATGGAGTTTTTTCAGTAGGAGACAATCGCTACATAAAAGATCAACCTAAGCCGCACTCGCCCTCAAAAGTACTATTTTTACGTTTACGAGGCGTAATTTGCATTATTTGGCAGAATGTAGCTACCGCAGCTTTATGCTTCCGAACAATACAAATTACACCTCGTAAATGTAAAAGTAGAACAAATTGGGGGCGATCGCGGCCTAGATTAATCTTTTATCTAATGCTTTTGACTACTGAAAAATCCCATTTTTGACGCAACCTTGCAATCCTGGAAGTTTTTCCACTCAAACGAGTCTAACCCCTTCAACTGAACTATTAAATGAACTGGCTTAGATCGGAAAGCTCCTTTGCGCTTAGATCCGGACTTCACTTTATTACACTTTTTACGTATGCGATCTCTAAGCAAAAATTGAATTTCAGGACCGAGATCGGATCGTCGTTACACGAGCTATCAACGATAATGGAGTTCGATACGCTGGACACTGTGAACAAAAGTCAGAGTAACGTTAAATCACCAGCATCAGTAAAAAAGATCGCAGAGTCACGAGCGACTAAAGTTGTAATAGATCCAACGGAACATGTAGCCGGTTCAGTGAACACACACGATCGACAACAGTTTACAAAGTCTTACGATCCGTCCACGTCGATGTTATCGTCAGAAGTTGCGAAACATAGCATACAAACTGCCGCGACTCGGTTCGATTCTCCGAGAGGATTGAAGACTGTGATTGCCCGAACGGAAGGCAAAGAAACCATAAATAAAAAGTTGCAATGCGATACGCAAAGTAAAAGATCATCGCCGAAGGAACAGTTCCTGCCGGGAATGCATTCTACCAAAATTAATATAAATGGCGAGAATAAGAATAACGATAGAATAACGTCGACAAGCTCGAACAGTTTCTCTGGACTGTCCGGGATTTCGCAAATAGCTAGTACGCCGTCGTCCGAACTATTAAAGTATGCATCTTCCCCGGAAGAAATGGAGATAGCGCTTAAAAAGCTTGGCCTGGGTTGGGCGATAACGACATTGAAAAAGACAAGAGAAGCAAGCGCATTGAGCTCGTCATCTGCTTCCGATGATCGAACACCGATAAATACTGGCAAGAGAATATCACCTGTTAAAAAGCAATTCGAGAGTAATTATGCCTTACCAGATTTCAGCGATGTGTCTTCGATATCCGTGAAAGAAGCTAGTAAAAGTACCGAGCATGCGGTGCTTCTCAAAGGGAGAACATCAACACCGTTGCACTCGAAATTACTTGATTCGAATTCGAACAGCGCGATAACGAATATTAGTAGCACAAACGTTTCTGAAAACTTGCAGGAACCCAGCGAAGGTTTGATCATTCCTGATATCGCCCTTACCAGTTCGAAAACTAATATCAAAAGGCTAGAGAATCTTTAACACATTTTTTTACTTACCGATTTACACCACGAAACGTTGAAAGACACAATAAATTAAGATAAATTATGTTTCTAGCGAGTACGTAAATTCATCGTTTATATTAAAAATCAATAATACTGATACCTTTACAATGTTCTTTTACTTTTAGTATGTAACCCGCAGTCCTAGGTGCAATTGTTTAAACTGAAAATGAGTATATATACGAAATAAGTATTGAACTGTTTAGTGTTTGAAAATAATAACTGTTTATTAAGCAACATTACCTGTTTTCGCAACTTGAAAAGTACAGATGAATTTCTTTCTTCACACGAACTTGATATATAATTTAATGTCGTCGTTGGTAAAGATGTACACATACTAAAACAGCGATATTTTAGCTGTCTCTGTTGAAAATTATTTTTATACTTAGTATTGTAGAATTGTATTTTAAACATTTGTATATTTTAATAGCGTGTGGGAATTGAAAAGAAAACACTCGAAATTGACGTCTTCAAGGGTAAAGAAACTATTATTATAGATTACGTATGTATATATATATATATGTTTTGGATTCTTTTAAGAAACGCACTGATCGAAAATAATGTTGTAGAGCTAGATAATGAAATAATTTTACCTTCGACCTGTTACAATTCATTCCAATAGAAAGTTCTTAGACCACTCTGCTAAGCTACGACGTAATTATGTATAATTTAATTATAACACGCTTCGCGTGTATATATTTTGAATAAATTGAAAATAAATCTTTTTATAGAATCTTCTGTATTACATTCATTCGAACAATTTCGGCCGAAAAGCATGATCGGTAAGTATACACATTTACTGCGTGCTGTCATAATGTAGAAAATAAATCAGCACAACGTTGTTACCATCCCAGACACACAATGTAGAAGTTTCGCGTATAACAATTGTTTTTGTACATTTTCTGTTTAAATATAAAGTTCACAGCTTTAACGCTATAACGATGCATTAATTCTTGTCATTCTCGATGTATCGTTTTCTATAACAATTATAAAAATGTTACAGTCCAGCTACACGCTTGATAAAACTGTTCAATAAAACCTTTGAACATTCTTTATACAGGATAAATTACCTAAACATACATATACGTAAGCATAAATTTAATCGAGCGTGCAATTAATATCTCCCGCAAAATATTTATGAAGAAATCTATTTCATCTAACCATTATAAATCATAGAATATTAAGTATACCAAAAACACGTATTTTAACACGTTGACTGCCAAACTATTTTGTGATCAAAACTGCTAAAGTATATCACAGCGATTACTTCCTGAAGTCGTTTAGATCCTACAAATGTAAATGAAGTTTGATTTAAGCAATTGGATTATGATTCATAATTATGATTATATTCATTATGAACAAAATTAATTTTTTAAGACAGATGAGAAACTGTCGCTCGCATATATGACAGACAGTCAACGTGTTAATATCACACTTATTGAGAATATTTGTCAAATATAGAAGTCAGCGATAAATTCATTATTGCACTCTAACGATTCCCATAAAAACGTTAACATTACACATAGAAAATAAAATGAGTTAAACGAGAAAGAGAACATTGACATTGATAGCTATACAAAATTCATTAACTACTTACGAATAATAAATATATATTTAAAGTTTGAATGATTTTTTGCTAACATCTGTAATTATCTCTTAACATTTTAAATGCTTACATGCGTGTCGTACATTCCGTAGGCTGTTATAAGTGTAGGCTTCCTCATGAAGGCATATTCGAAATGTTTACATAGACAATTTGACTTATAAATAATCATGAAATTAAAATAAATAACGGAATTCAACTCCATACATCGCTCGAATAACGTTTTTGTGAATCCATCTTCTTAATGTATGTAGCTGCATCAAGCTCCGCCATCTTTCCTTTCTCCATCACAACTTTTAATAATATATTATGTACGTCGCGCGCCATGTTTTTAGCGTCACTGTAATAAAATGAAATATATAATCGTAGAGATGTTCTTTCGAAGAATATATAAGATTATCCTCCAAGAATTAAATACTAACCCACAGACATAGATATGGCCATTTTGTTCGCCGATAACTCTCCACAGTTCGTCCTTATTCTTTTCCAGTAAATGTGTAACATACACTTTGTGATCTTGCTCTCGACTGAATGCATTGTGCATAATCAGACTGCCATTTTTCACATATTCTTCGAGTTCATCCTTGTATAGAAAATCTTCGTCTCGTTTCCTACATCCGAAGTACAGAATTGTGTCGCCGACTTCCTTGCCTGGAAAACATAAATATTGGTAGATTTTATCAATTTTATCATTCGTACACTTCTCGTCTAAATTTGAAAAATTTTAAAATATAAGAATATGTAGTTAAAATTTAGAAAATATAGGATAGTTTGGTCAGATTTGATTTACATGTTCTTTACATTCGCAAAAATTAGTGAGTACCATTCTTATTTCATAATATAGGTCCTTTAGTAACAAGAAATCGTTATTTGGATAAAATATCCAAAATTGAAAGGTCAGGCTCGAGAGAGCTATGCAGGAACGTAAATAATAAGTACTAGAAAATTTGGTGTATTGTACCTTCTCGTTTAGCGAGATCACGTTCCTGGATAAATGCTCTGAACGGTGCAATACCAGTGCCCGGACCAACCATTACAACTGGCGTGGACACTTTGGTCGGCAAACGGAACTGGGATTTTCGCACGAAAATGGGAACCAAGCATGGTGGATCGGATGGGTGCTTCTCCTTCAACCAGCTGGTTGTTACTCCCTTATTAACTCTTCCAGTGGGAGTCTTATATTCTACCACAACCGCAGTAATGTGAACAGATGTAGAGTGCAACTGTAAAAGAAAAATTCATCGTAGACATTATTAATACGCCAGGCATAATATTGAATAAGAATTTCACTGCATTACCTTTGGCGACGAGGAAATTGAATAGTAACGACATTGTAATCTCGGTAAAAGTTCACACAAGTGATCCAAAGCTGGTTTTAGACTAGGAATATCTTCTAAAATATGCACTATATTTCGGTTTTCTTGAACTACCCATTGCTGGTAAGCAGCCTTGCCCTCCGCACTGGTTGATGTCATTAACTTCAACTTTTCCTTGTCTTGTGAGTCAGTGCAGTACTCCGCCAATTCTTTAAGTATATGGGTACGCGGATTGCCAGTAATGTCCAAGTAATGCGTCAAAGCTGTTCTATAAGAACAAGGACAAGGGAATGGATGTTTCTTCGTAGATTCCTCTGTAATAAAAAGAATAATAAAGTTAAAAATATGTTTAAGGAAACGTCAGTTTTGTTAAATATAGCTTTTAAGTTTACCATCTGTGTTCGTAAGCGTAAACACAGTATCTAAGTCCACGCCGCATTTCTCTCCAATTTTGTTCACTAAATCTACGTTATTTACAGGATACACTGCCAAATGATCGCCGGATTCGTACCGCATTTTCGAGCCTTCTATATCAAACTCTATGTGCATGCAAGACCTATCCGAGTTCTGTCCGTGCAGTTCTCGATTGACTTTGACTGGAGCCAAGAAAGGATTCTTTGCATCGTATGGCCTAGAAGTAACAAAATAATTGTGAGTACTGTGAAAATTGTAGGTGCGTACAAGGTGTATGTAAAATATTAAAATAACGTACGCTCGTTGATTTTTGAATGAGTGAAGACGAGCTATTTCACCAGTGTAAATACGTTCAATGGCTACGTCGTTATGTTCCGTAAGCTGATACTGTCGAATGCTAACATCCTCGCCTGCACCTTCGATTCCGAAGAACTCGCAGACCGTTGGCCAAAATTTGTCCTTCCATGTGATGAAATCATCTTCTATACTATAATAGGAAACGTTTTGTATGCGTGCCTTGTCTGCACAAAGGAATCATAAAGACTTCCACAGTTTTCGAATCATATAATACAAAGAAAACTAGTACTATGATAAAACACAAAAAAATGAATAAATAAAACTTAATCGATTTGCAGAAACTTCGGAAAAATTTAATTTGAATTTTAAAAGGTGTCGAATATTATAAAGTATTCGAATATAAAAATTTGTATTACTTTTAATTTGCTGCTGCATGAAATATAATAGAGTAATCGAATTAAGTCTTAGGTATAACTAATTTATTGTTTTAAAAAACTGTGTATACTTACTTCGCATCGTCATCTCCCAAACCGAGTTCAAAAACTCGAGTAGCACCAAGTTGTTCTAATCTATGATCGACGTACAATCCTACTTCGTTATAATGTTCGTACGTTTTATTTCCAAGGGCGAACACCTGCAAAGTAGAACGAAGAAATAGAATATTAGAATTGACGAATGATCATTGAAATTTAATGCGATTAACTGTTTAATGTGAATAACAAAGTCAACGCAGCAAATACTACATAGAAGATTGTGGAAATAAAATAATTCGTGTGCATTATTGAACAACAAAGAGTATACTAAAAATTCTGAAAATATTTGTATAAGTAAAGGAACCATGCAAATCGCTTATACTACCAAAATTTAGCGAGTATTCCTTATTTTAATATAATATATATATATATACATATGTATGTATATTCAATTGAATATCTTCAATATTTTCATTATTTTATGGTTGAAATGTGATCAAATATAAATAATGATAATAATAATAATATTTTATATGATAAAAAGTTGCAATAATACTTAAACGAAAACTGATTAAAATTACTGCAACATTAGTCACACGAAAAAACACTCTCCAAGTACCTCAAATGTTGGCGGCAAAAATAATGTTGCAAACGCCCGATGGGTGGCGCTACCGTACCTATAATGTTTGATTATCACTCGTAAAACTTTATCTAATTTATTGATGTTCATTCTTAAGATATTTTTCAGTTTAATTATTCTTTTGTGTGATTAATTCACTGCTGCTGTATCATTGATAACATGAAAATTATTTAATTATTTTCAGGAACGAACACATGTGAAAAATGTGAGCGACTATGGTATTGCTGTTTTACACGTGCGCGTGGTTCGATACTCGATACGAATTGCTTACGTAACACTGCTCACATATATTCGTGTGACCTGACCCTAACCTCAAATATTTGCGCTACGTGTGTACTTAACGGTCTGTACACTAAAAATGTACAGAATCATGTAAAATCGCCTTGGATTAGTAAGTCGACATTTCTTGCAAAATATTTGAACTCGAGAAAAAGACACAAGCTACCATATTGCCGAGTGTTGAAATATTTTCATTGAAATAAGCATGATCAATGTGCAGCTTCACAGTATTGTCTTTATCTTTAAATGTGCATAGTAACGTATGTATTGATTTCGTGGGAAAGTAATGTTGGCTTTTAACCATGCTGTGATCAAATTACTACTTGTTATTATTTATTAATTCAGAATGGAAAAGCTCGATGAACAATGGTTCAGAATTATAGAGTGGACATTAGACAGGATGTGTCACCTAATAAACATGACGACAGATAATTCTTTTAAATTGTTGAGCAAACATGATTTTAAAGTATAAGAATATAGTGTTTATAAATGCGGTTCTTTAGCATATCTAGAATAAGAAATAGTTAATACGTACAGCATAATTCAATCCATCGAGATTGGCATCACCATTTTTCAGCCAATCTACAAACTCCATAGCATTATCCGTAGGATCGCCTTCTCCGTATGTAGCCAGACAGAACACCGCCAAGCTATTTGGAATTGACTTTAAATGTATCAACTCCTCCTATTACGGAAAATTACAATTATTGTAAATTATAACATTTATAAATGAATTAGCATAGTTCCCATTGAAACTAATTTATTTTTAACAGTTAATTCTGTAGAATTTGTTGGATAAAAGTATACCTCTTTGGACTAACAGCTATCTGTGTATCAAATTTCAACTTTCTATGCCATCTGTGTTTAGAGATTTTTTTACTGTTACAAAGGACAGAGGAACTGACAATTATATATATATATATATATAGATTAATAAGTCCAGATTTTGAAAAACTGTTTCCCCTACTCATTTGCATATTATTACTTTCGACTATTCTTTAAATATAATTTCTATAATTTTTTTAATATGTAGTCGTTCTACTGTATACATATATTCTTTATTTAAAATTTACTGGTCAGCTTCTCAAGGTATGTAACGGAAGTTGTTGATGAATCAAGGAACTACATATATATATTTCTTCGGTTTTTACCATATCACATTCCTCAGGATCAGCAACCATGCCTTTCATTTTATAACGGATGCCCTCTTTAGCCAACCGACCCGCGAATTCTTCAGCAGTTCCGGTCTGACTGCCATAGAATACTACAAGACTTCTGCCAGAAGTCTTCAATTTTTTGATGAATGAATTTTCCGATGGCGTCACCGTGGGATACAGCGTTGGCCTTTAAACAAGAATAATTTTCAATAAACCTACAACAATTACCAATTAACGTTCTATTCTATAACGCTCTAATTTTTGGGTAAGGTGTGTCGCGAAAAATAAGAATGAACAACCGATTTTTCCGGCGTTTTCTATCGAAAGATTCCTGTGACTTTCCACATTTTTCATTACGTTTCTCCCGTTTTGCTAACAATAAGTCACGTGGCGCTTCATAAATATCACAGTCGATATTTGGAATTCCCGAAATGACGGGAAGGCATTTAAATTTTAAATGATCTTGCAAACGATTCACGCCTAATGTACAGTTTCCGAACTGTAGACCGGTTTTTCGATAAAACACGATTTCCCGAAAAAAATAATTGTGAAAGTTTCGCTCGCTTTCCCGCGTTGTAGGCGTAGGTGACCTTTTAAACTTGATAGGACATTTTCTATACAGGTGAAATCACGTCGCCATATTTTCTAGGAGATCCTGAGGTATTTTCCAGGTCATGTCATCTGTATAGTACGCTTACACAAGTTTCCAGGTTTATACAATTCAATTTAGTCGTGTGCAAACAAATCTGAGGAAGCTTAGTGTACAAGTTTACTGTTATTCGCAAAATATCGATCTTCCTACCGCATTGATATTTTACCATTGTGATTTGAACCGAATCTTAAATAAAACTTTTGTTTGCTTCGAATGATTTTGTTGCGAAACCTTCGCCAACATATTCGTGATATTTTTCTGATTGAAATGAATCCAAACACGACACTCTTCCGATCATGTTGGCTCGTTTAATCCACGATAATGTAGAACCTCGATTAACCGAACTAATAAGAAATATGATCCGAACCGTGTCATGTTTGGACTCGTTTTAATTAATTAATTGTCAAAAGGCGATGCTGTAAACTTAGTTATTTATCATTATAATTATATAGAAAATTTAATATTATTAAGGGACATAATATTGAATTATTATTTGAATAAAAAAATTATAAATGGTTGTAGGTATTTCTGAAAACATTTTCGTATGCGGAACTTACTGAATGGAGTATGATTTTGTCGCGGCGGTATAATCGTCCTGTTTGTTCCTGCGCATCAGCCACCATATTGCGGCCAACAGGAGTGCGCTTAAAAGTACTATATCAAGGACACTGAAAAGGGGTTCATCGAGAAATTCAACCTCGTCTTCGTTCTCCAGAACTGGAGAACCTGCCATTCTTACGGCCTTTGGTTGGGATGCGCTTGCAGTCTGCAACAGAAACAACAAAATCTGTGAATGCAACGTCCGATCAAACACTTTGGGAACATTGTTCAAGCGCATTTGAAATGACGATAGGACTTTAATAATTGTCCAAAGAGCTGTGCACACGGTTAGTTTTGCATCAACAGTCGTGTGCTTGTCACGTAACAAAATTGAAACGATTTTTGTAAAAATTCAAACGTACATGTAAATGTAAGTAATATCGAATAAGGAAAAAATCCTACAATAATAGAATAAGGGAATACTAATAAGAATAAGGAAATAATTTGTATACAAGAAGATACACATTTGCATTGGAAAAAAATACAGTAGTTATTAAAAGTACACTATCATTATAACGTTTGTGGGTATACGTGCGCTTCGAACAGTATAGTTTTCCTTGAATCATTCATCATTTTCCGTCGACGTTTTTCCTTTTTTTTTTTAAATTCCAACGAGGAAACATGGACAACTCGTTGCAGTAGAGTGAATCGTACCGTGTTAACGTGTTGGATACGCGTTGTTAGTTTTATTTTACATTTTGCAAAAAGCCTTTAGGTCCGCATGAAGGGACTTTCGGAAATATATTTACAAGTATAGAGAAGGAAAGCTCAAGTGTAAACTCGTCGCACTATCGCATTAGAAAAATGAAAAGAGTGTAACAAGCATTGCGAAACAAAAAACTGCATTCTCTTTCATGTCGGATAAGAAAAACTTTTTAAATTGACCAAGATGCAGGAATAAAATAAGATGATACGAAAGCATAATCGCGTGGCTATTATTGTCCGATTTTTGCTTCGCTATCGATACGTATTTTAAATTACGGATTGCGTCAACGTTAGCAAAGAACATTGTTCTAACATGATCGTGCGAAGAAATTATAGTGATACAATTTTATCTTATCGTGATGCCACACTGTTTCTCTACTTCACTGATTGTGAATGCAAGAAAGTATCCAAAATGGCGGAGCGATAAGAGCAGATCGCGAGAAAGAACGGATTAAAAAACGTGATCGATTGTGAAACAGTCAATCAGCAAATTTGTTTTTAACTTGAAATGAACTTTTATCTTCTCCAGAGTGGAGAGAGATTGCTCTGGAAATGAATTTTTCAGTATTTTGAAAGTTGCGGAAGATTCAAACATATTATTCGAATAAAAATGTAATTTCAAGACACAGAACTGAACAGGAAGTCACGACGCAACATTGGGAATCATAAAGTATACGTAGGAACATTCAAGGTTTAAACAAATGTCGAGGTTGTAGAATCCGTCAAGGGAGATATAATTTTATTCAGCATAATTTCCTCATTGTTATCGACATCGTTTTAAATAGGTACAAATATGTCAAGTCTGTTGGTAACTTTCATGTGGTGACGTCAAACGAGTATAATAAATATGAAAAGAGGAAACGTAAAATGTATTGAGAAAGAAAGCGAGGAGTGTAGAAAGAAACTGATAAGAAGATGAAATATTTTATTCATATTGCTAATCGTTTGTAACTTAATGTTCAAAGTTGCCCAGTACCATGCTGCACGATAGCACGTTTACCTTGACATGGATTGTCTAGCCGTATACGTCGCACAGTGGGGTATTTGGCTGAAATCTGTAACAAAATCAAAGAATTTTCGATAGAAATGAGATAGAGGGTTGAAATTTTTTTTACATACAGCTGAAACTTCACAGAATATGGGAAAATAGGGAGATTATGGTACGAATGTTTTTAACCTTGAAAAAATTTCAACCCTCTATCTCATTTCTATCGAAAGTTCTTTGATTTTGTCACAGATTTCAGCCAAATACCCCACTGTGCGTCGCATGTATTGTTGTTGCTGTTGACCGGAATGGCTAAAAAAGCCTTTGTCGCTAGTTGAAAATTTTGTATTCTGCAAGGTGTCTAACATTTACATCATAAAATAATTCCATTCATACTAAACAACTTTTATATGTAGAGTTTGTTTTATTATCTCTTTACGAAATAATTATTGTAAAATGGAGTAGACCGTAAAGTTCGCATTTCGGCGATACGAATTTCTCGCGACATCTTGTATGAAATTTAGTCGCCCGTAAAATCGAAATATGTAAAAATGATCGCGCATGGCCGTTTGACCTCGAGGGGTTAAAGCAATGTAGAATCATTAATTTACGACAAAGTGTAACCGAGTCGAGCGTGGTCGTTGTTATTGCAAACCGGCGTATTAGTTGCGTGTATATCATTTCAATAGAAAAATTACTGCCACGAGGATTCAATTGTTACATAATCTCGTGCTAATAAATGGTGACGTAATAGTCAACTACGTCGTTGGCTGACGGAGTACTATGCAAAAACCACGTGTCTGCAACTATGCTCGAGTCTGTCTTCCTGACTGTCTTTACGCTCAAGTACAGTGCCATTTAACAATTTCGTTCCAGTTCACTAACAATTGTAGTGACAAATCCATACTAAATATGTATTAACACTAAATCTACCACATGGTGTAAATGGCCCATTTTAGATTTTTTTATTTCACAATTATTGAGATTGTAAGGGTGTTTTCATGGGAATTGAAAGAATACATATTTTTACTTCAGTATGTATTATAGTAAAAATCGCAGAAAATATAAATAAGTTTAATCTTTGTTATTTTTATAATACCATACACACTAATCACTTTTGATGGTCGAAGGGTTTAGTGTTAAAAGTGATATAATTTATAATATAGTATATTAAGAGAGTATAACGATAATATAATGTACCTAAACGTAATTTAATTTACAACGTAATATAATGGATTAAAAGTAATATAATTTGGAATATGCTAGAAATGAAAATATTATTGCTGACTAAGAAATATAACTATCACTATAAATTGTATGGCGCATGAAAAATTTAAGCAACGTTTGTACCATGCATACTATTTGATATTTCTGTGTATAGTGTTGCGAATTTTCGCACGTGTACCGTAATCTACATGTACATGATAAATACGACTCAAAATCAAAGTGATAACGAACAATTTTGTGAGTGAGTCACCAGATGCAGTCAACGAACTTTTATCAGATCCACGCGCCAATTTGAGTATCAATTTGACGGATATCAATTACATTTGTCCATATGACGCGACATAAAAATTGTTTACACTCATTCAGTATGCAAGATAAAAATTTGATAAACGAAAAGCATTTAATATTCAAAGATATATCTCAAATGAAAAGCAATAGCGTTCGAGGAAGATATTAGGAAATCGTCTGAACGAGGTGGAGAGTTAATTATTGAATAACGGTGCTTGGGTCTGCGTTGACCCAGGTCGTTGAATACACCAATCAAGTCTATTAATATTTTCTAATAAATAATTACGTCTGGTTATATAAAATATGATAAAATAAAGTCCATTAAAGTATAATAAAATAGAATGAAGTGAAACGAAAAACATTAAAATATCATAAAGTTCTTTACAGCAAAGTACAATAGAATAAAATAAAAATTTTCTGTAAAAATGATTGATCTTTATTGAATAGATCAATAGAAAAATCTCTATCTTCGAATCAATGCTCCATCCGAATCTTGGATCGAAGGGTAGCTATGTAGTCAAATCATTTGCAACCCTAATCACCGATGGTCCCGACATTCAAATAAAAATTATGCAAACATATTCCCGAGATAGTCATGCAGATATTGTTATACTGTTACAAAAAAGGTACAAGCACCCATGAATATGTATCACTTCGGCGCAAATGTATAAAAATGTTAAAATTATGATCCGTTAGAAAACTGTTGCGGTACAAGACGGTTAAATTTTTACACGCCTAATTCTCCTTACACATAATACGCTATATTGATTACTATAACGATAGCAACAGGTCGTCATGTCGGTGTAATCATTGCGCAATATGTAATTTAAATTGCGAACGTCCACGTGGACTTTTAGAGCAATTAGTCGGCTAAATAGTTAGTTGTTTGTTGTACTGAAAAGTTTATGCTGTATTTTAGGTAATACTTATGTTAGCAATTTAACTAAAGTTTTTTAATTTAGATGTTCCAGACTTCGCGCAAACGAATAACTCCGGCATTTTGTAATATTTTGTGACTTGAAAGAAATTAGAATTTATGTACAATTATAAAAAAAAATTAGAATTTTTCATTCAATGATTTTTCCCCCCGAAAAAAACTCTCAAAAAGTCTCAGCATGGTCACCGTTCTTAAAAAAATCGTGGAAAATGTATAAATTATATGCTGAACTCGAAAATTTTCGCAGGAAATACTGAAGATACGTAGATCTCAATTGTTCATCCTTGTTTCGTTTTTAATGGACCAGGTTCCGGGTTCCCGAAATAGCCCAATAAAAAAAGTCATAATTGTTTTTCCGAGGTTCCGTCTGCTATACAAAATCGGAATAGAATGTATAATAAATGAAACACTATTTCGCGCGTATAATAATCATGAATGCCGAGTGCTGAAACGACTTTTGAATACGTGAGTGTGTGCATTGAAATCGTTGTTTTCTGTGCATCGAACGTCACGTGTCGGTCTAGTTTTCATGTTAACATGTCGACTAAATGAATAGTCAAAAGAGACTCCACGGTGAGCTCCCAAAAAAACTTTTATACTCGTCGCTGTCGCGCATGAATACATTGTTCGATATCATTGTAACGTCCGAGGAGGACTTGTCCGCCATTGATGAGTGCGCCATAGGCATTCTATCTCGCTCGTTCTGTCTCGTTACCAATGCGAGGCAGACGCGTGGCAAAGCTCAAGGCGTCAGTAAAAAACAGCGATTAATTGACAATGGCGAAGTGAAACGTTGCGATACAATTCCGTCAGTTTTGTCGAATCGAATTACAATAAGTTCGCGTGTACTTGAAACAGAGATATTCTGCATTTTACTCGATCGTTAGGTTTTACTGATAATAAACGCGCACGTGTTCATTGTAATACGAAATACAAGCAATATGAAAAGAACGAAAATTATTTATTTGATTTCCACCCAAACCAAATAATAAATAATCTTTCATTTCCAAATAAGAAATAAGAGATAAGATCACTTTTGGAATTATTTAGATTACTTTTCTTTAAATAAAAAATTTAGTTATTATTTGCAGTTCAAATCACACGTTTACTTATTACTTATATTACAATTTGCCCAACACTGGTCAAGCGACATTGCAAACAACGCGGTAGAAGGGGAAGGTAGAGTGGGGGGAAGAAATCTGGCTACTCAGAACCAAATAGAGTTACCCCCACTGTAATTTTTGAGACGAACTATTTGAAAATCACGTCTTAGTAAAATTTCGAATTCCAAATTTCGACGAATTTATCATGAAATAATAATAATGTGTAAGCATTTCTCATCGAATCGCACAAAATTCAGGACAACATACTTATTATTACGTATTTCAATCGCATTGGAGAATACAAAGAATACCGCAGTGGAACGTACACCCTATTTACCCTCTGTAAATACCCTCGGTTCTTCGCAAAACGAAAGTGTTCGAATCACAAATCATCGTGGAAAATTCTGTTTCATTGATCGAACACGTTGCGTCAATCCTCGTCTCTTGATAGTGTATCGGAGACCTTCAGAACGTACATCCCAGAATAAATTACGACCGGCACTGTTCCGAATTCATTAGAACAAACACTACGCCATGGTGGTCTAATCAAGAAAATGACTCATACATTTCTAATTAGCAGACGCGGCCGCGACTTGACGCGCAAATATTTTCTGTGTATGTACATGTACGTACTTACATACATCGGCGGGTTCAACATTGACGTTCGCGTCCCCTATCAACGTCACTAATCGTTCAGGTCACGATTTTCCATGAACGACCGCCGTCACGCGCGTGTGACGAATGCATAATCTTGCATTAACGTACCGGACAATGTTTGCAACCAGTCCAGATTTCCAACGATTCATTCCTGAGACGTCGAATTGTGTATTTCACTTTCCTTCTTACGGAAACTTTCGTTTTACTATTTCGTTTTACTAATAATCATTTTATACCATGTTATACTATTCTACCATTTAATGATTAACGTTTACATGAAAGATAAAAAAAACATTCGCGTATAAAACGGCCACGAATTAATTAGTACAGCTAAATTGTTCTTACGTATGTTGGATTCCGTGTTCAGGAATTGAGCACAACACTTTTTATGAATTGAAAAGAAGTTTCTATTTAAGGAAGGTGTATAGTAGCAAAGTAAGGTACAACCTGTAACTAACTCGTCAAGAATTCGCAAGAGTAAAAGTATCTTACTGCTGTTTAGGCAGCTTTATACATAACATATTTTGGAGAGAAGAATATGGAAGGGAGTGGGAAAGATGCATTGTCAAAAGTATGACGCAGAATGGTCAAGGTCTGAGGATTGTAAGGTCCTATCTTGTTCTAGTGATTTAATTATCGCGATGAGTTGGCGTTTACACGAGTTATCAGGTATACAACACGTATTATTCAAGTCTTCATTTGCACAGTATCTTAGTCATTATATTACTCAATGTTATTGTATGGGTCGACTTATTATTTAATGTCGCGAACGTAATACACAACATCTATTCAATCTTAATCTGGTATTATGCAACTGAGTAAGTAAGAAAGTATATCCTAACGAAATAAATATTAGCAAGCTGACATAGTCTATGAAAAACGATAATGGCCTATGCGTGGCCGTAATGATTGATAACTGTTTTACGTATTCAGTGTTCCGGGAACTATACGTAACTTTCTCTAGAAACGATACGGAGTTATAGCGGTTCTACAAATTTTAATTAATTTCGCAAAACCGAGATGATAAAGACTGTTATCGAAAGAAATTAAAAAAACAACGATGAAGATTTTTAGTGCTAATCCTAGTTAGAAAATATCGTTCCAAACATTATTGTAAATTCGTCACAAATTTTTAAAAAATACCTAAATACACGTTTAACAAAAATCCATAATTTTGAGAATAGTTTGTGAAGAAATTGAACTTGTTACAAGCGTATTACAACATCAAGCAAGTGTTCAGGAATAAAAGTGTACACCTGGTTGGCATACTTCCAACAATTCAGCTCAACGCGTACAGAAAAAGACTGTGACAGCCATAATCATAGTAGGCCCAATCCAGAGAAAAGAGAAACCAAAAAAATCTATCATTCCTCGAAATTGTATGTAATACGAAGTACTTAATATAGTAATAATAAATATTATATTATACTATTATATAACCCTAACATCCTGCAATTATTGCAACTTTTATTTTGCATATCAGGAAGGCTACTCGTAACTGTACGTATACAATAAAATACAAAATAAACAAATAAATTTATATGCGCAGACAGAACGCATTGAAGCAATAAAAATGTTTACTGTTGATTAAGCATGTTGTCAGTCATTTATTTTTCCCCAGTCGTCTGCTAGATAAAATTCTGCAAAGTTGTAATCGCCTCAATACAAGAGAAGACAAGGTTATTTTACGAACAATAATTATGTTCTCTCCATAGAAGTAGGGTATCTTCGGTAAAGTATCTTTATCTCCCACGAGAATTATTGTTGCATCTTTATAATAACCGGATTTAGTATTATTGAGGTTATCACGTATTCAGAGGATTAAAACCACTGAAACCAGTATACAGTTTAAATGAGTCGGTGACAAACTAAAAGTTTCCCAAAAAAGGGAGTTATGTCACCTTACGTTTGAATGTCTGTCTTTTAAAAAGATTTACAAAATTCCCTAGACCATTTCTAAAATAAACCCAGAAAATTGTGGAAGGTTCTGATGTCATTTTTAGAAGACCTCAGATGGCGATTAAAGGCTCGAATGCCATTTTCAGAAGAATCTAGAAAATTATTTAAGCAACCATAGCAACGTGAGCTTACCGGTAGCTCTTCACCGTAGTCCTTATCGAATTCTCCAGCGAGATCCCACAAAAGGAAGTTATGTTACCTTACGTCTAAATGTCTGTCTTTTAAAAAGATCTACAAAAGTTCCTTAGACCACTTCTAAAATAAACCCAGAAAATTGTGGAAAGCTCTAATGACATTTTTAGAAGACTCTAGAAGACGATTAAAGGCTCTATACCATTTTCAGAAGAATCTAGAAAATTATTTAAGCAACCATAGCAATGTGTGCTTACCGGTAGCTCCATACCGTAGTCCTTATCGAGTTCTTCAGCGTGATCCCACAAAAACACGTCTAAACCGAACCACCTCGGTATCAGGTGGTAATATCAATGTGCGTGTGCGTTCGAATGTGCGTATGTACGGAGCACCGACCGAAATCTCCCGATGGCTTGTGACGCGAGAGGACCCGGTTGGACACTGACTCCGAAGGAGAGGCAACGCTTTCTTTCCCTCTGTCGTCGTTTTCCTCCGTCGTGGCTTGTGGCACTCTGATGTCTCACTGACGACGACGGGGAGCACAACGGCACATCGTCACGATGAGAAGGAAAACCTGTCAAGTCATCCACCGCACGAGTCCGTGTTCACGCGAGCTCATATCCATAACTACGCGAAGCCGACGCACATATACTCACCGAATTACAAATACGCGGGCACACGAACGAGACCGTTGCTCGAACGTCGGTGCAACAAAACGGTCGCAAAATGCCACAGGTTGTCGCGGGCTGTCGCGATACGTAGTTCGAGCGACAGAACGCGTCACAAGCGGTCACAGGGTATCGCGGAGCGTAGCGTGAGAGATCAGCTGGGTCGCAAGCAACCTGGAGATCCACTTTCAGTCGAGTAAGGAGATGAAATCTGATACCGGGACAACTGACTTATATCCGAGAAGTGTTCGGATATTATAGTATGTGCTGAATGTATGGTCTTTGCCCTACTCTGTCTACATTAGGGGGCAATCCCCATCGGAATTACGTAAATCCGTAGTGAAGGTTGTCCTGGCGATGATGCGTTAGAATAGTCGTAGGCGATAATATGGATAACGAGGCCCTATGACTATTTTCGATGGTCGAAAGGAGGAGACGGGGTAGCAAATCCCCTGCGCGGTGAGGGTTTTTTTAGTGGATAGCGCGTAAGCAAGTCCCCCCCCCTAGAATGTCATCTTTAGGGAGGGAGCTAGTGCATAAATGCATTTTTCCCCACCGCTCCTATAAATTAAAAAAAGGAGGCATCCCCAAGGGGTTGTTCCAAATAGTTAAAAACAACATCTGAGCAGGATTAAGTACCCACAGGTAGCGGGAAAACGTGCCCCAAACCGATTAAAGATTTTTTTTCTTAAAGTCTTATAAATCCTTGTCCTACCCGCTAACTCCCGATTGCTCGGGCCACAGTCACCACGAGCAGCACCACGAGTCAGGCTCATGCTTATTGTTTTTGGCCCAAATTGCTTACCACGAGTCTCGCTCGTTGTTGCAGGACAAGGGGTTAAGGTCTTCAAGAATAGTTCAAGGGTTTATTTTTTATAAAAAAGAAAAATTAAAAAGCAGCAGGATACGACTTGATTTTTCTAATTTTTCGAATCCCTGACGCTCCGCTATGTTTCTCTTTCAGTTTTATCACGAGCAACCTACCACGGAAATAGCTTTTTCCTTAATTCTGATTTCGACGAGCTCACCCATGAAAATGACTATTTGCATAAAGGTCCGCGCACTAATGTTTATTTATGAGACACGTCGTTCGAGTTAATCTTTGCAAATTAGTTTCGAAAAGAGCGTTGTGTAACAGATCGTCCGATAGCAGGGACAAGGACCTAGATAATCAATGTGATTTTCATACTTTGCTTTGTTACGTGCATAGTTTGCTGTCTGATGCAATTATTTACAAGTTATACATATGTAATCTGTCATATAAAGATCTGCATACACATAGTCGATTTCATCACGCCGAATACGAGAGTCCAAGTCGAATCGATTTTAATTATCTTTACACGTTAAATCGATACATTATCATCATTTTCATTGATAACAATTTCGATGCAGGTATCAGATAAGAAATAGCCCACTCGGGCTAAAATAATCGGTACTTTTAAAAACATGAATGATTCATCGTGCAAAAGTAATGGAAGGGTCACCGTGCAGAAAGTACATTAGTGCTCGAACTGTTAGAAGTACAATGACATCTCGATATACGAGTAAAAGATGTGCAAAATATTTGCACTTGCAATTATTCTTTTGTGGAATCTTTATTGACACGCTCCCCGATATTTCTCCGATTAAAATGAGTCCAAACGCGACACAATTTAGCTCGTATTTCGTTACTTAATTCAACGATCTGGTAAAACCTCGACTGTCCAATCAGATATATCTGAATACTCCATTCAAACAGTCCAATCTAAAGAGATCGGTACATGAAAAGGTGTTCGGATAATCGAGGTTCTACTATATCATGGATTGAACGGGTAAATGCGATCCAAATTGCACCGTGCTTGGACTGATTTGCATCGGAAAAGTCTCACGAATATAACAATATAAAAGTTTCATTAAGAAATCATTCGAAGCAAGACGGCTATGTGGCGAAACATCAATGTATTGTCTGAGCCGATACGCGAACACGTTGATTTACAACTCGCTCGCGCGGCTGACCTAACACGGTTAGGTTCCTTTTATTCGCAGCTCCGAAAGAAGCTGTGTAAGCACACCGACAACACTGGAAGGTATGAATGAACTCGTTATAAATGCGTGCAGAAGCATTGCCGACGTGAACGTACTAAAAGCAAAACAATCGTTCATTCTACCACGAAGTTGAAACACGGCGTCGATCCGATAAGAAAAAAAAACATTTTAACATAGTCATTATCCATGTGTAGAAAAATTGTAAACCGTTGGTCACATTTCAGCCTAAGTAATTATCCTCTTATAATGGAATTGTAAATATTTACGCATGCGATTCACGTAAAGCGTCTTACAGAAATTAGTCAGGTTTCTATCAATATCCGTTCATTTTTCATTCATGTGCAAGATTCCACAATCTGAAAATGACGCACAAATTGCGTCGTTATTTATTTAACGAAAATAGCCGTGAACTCCGTTTGCGCAGCTGTTAGTTAATTTTCTCGTTGCTTCGTGAGAAGGAATTCAATTTCGCATATACAGAGCATGAAAATAATAAATTCCATTCTATGTTTACAAATTGGGAAGAATGTAAAAATTGACAATAGAAATATTTCCACTATCAAAAACGGTGTGAATATGTTTATTTTACATGAAGATCGGCAGTCTATACTTTGTCCAACGAGACGGGGTAGTAAACGTGAAAGATGAACATAGCCATCAGACTTTTTGTTACCGTTCTCAGGTAGGCGGCAAGGGTCGGACGCCGTTAAAAGTAACGACGACCGAAGTAAAGACGAACGAAGGGGAAAATTAACTGAACCGTAAAAGGGGGACTTGAAAATTGACGGGCGCTATATATTGCTAAATATTTAGGTGATCATTTTGTTGCTTCGGATAATGTTTCTTATTTTTTATTTCAATCAAATTGTCACTAGAGGAACGAGAAAATGTAAGGGTTCGATAAATTGTGGAAATAGAAATATTTCACTTATTTATGTCACCGTGTTACGTTTACCTCGCCATACGTAACTAGGATAGTGCGTTAGGCAACGAGAAAGCGATTACACAATAAAGACACAAATACGTGCGCACATGGTGAACGAAGTTACACCTAACTGCACAACGACATTGTGTTTCTCTAAAGAAATTCAGTGTTTAGAGTATCTCCCGTTCTGTTTGGTATCCGAGTGAAAGATAAGTAACGCCGTAACGCCGACGATCTTTTCTTGTTTGTATGCGATTGACCCGTTCTTTCTCTTTCTTAGATCTAGCAGTCGATGGGGATTTGTTGGTTCCATTTTATTGGCCATTCCTTAAACGTAACGAACATTTGTAAAAGGTGTTTATCCTGTTTCGGATTTTTCTATATCGGTGATTTATGGAGTAAGAGGAAACACGACATATACGCGTCAGTCACACAAACCTGGCAATTTTATTCATAGTAGTATTATAAACACTATGCACAGTCGTCGTTGTTCAATTTAAATTGAATGGATACATATTCTATTAATTGCTACGGTAAGCAACGTGTATTATATGTATGTACATTAATTATTAACCCGAGTCACGCACGCCTGACGAGTTATGTAGTTTTCATAGTCACGGGATATTATTAATTATGCATAATATTTTTTTGATTTCTGCAATCGTTCATTTTTTTTTGTTTCTACAATCGTTCATTTTTTCTTGTTTCTGCAAGCGAAGACATTATTTTATGAAAAATAAAAATTGTCTGCATCGATTGCAACAAACAGAAGTCACATATAAATGACACTCTCCCTTTACTAATTTTAATAAGTCGAAAGTAAGCTTGATGATAAAATTGTAAAATCCATCTACTCGTTTCCGTGAGATATTGGATGACGTTCACAGTTTACTCGTGGAATAGCATATGATCACCAATCGTAATCGGACACGTGGCTACTGGATCTTCGCATCTCGGAAACCCGAGATTAATACTGAAGTGGGAAATACACAGATGAGAGGATCTAAACAACGATACGACTGATAAGAGCCTATAAATGATATTGTAGATTGTATATGTACAATGAAATACCTGTCTCATGCTGACTCATCTATTGATCTAATTTCATTGTACTCGTATCAATCATCACTGGCACGTGAAATTATGGAGGATAACGTTTCCATTGTATTGCGAGCTATGGAAAATCAGATATGTTAAATAAGTGAAAATAAGAAATATTTCAAAAAAATTATATCGACCTTCTTTAAAGTGACTTCATTTTTCTGTAAAAGAATTTTATCGAGTAACAGTGTACATTTGCAGTTCTAAATAATTTACGAAAATATAGATTGTACAGTTTAGTTTGTTCCTTCGGAGTTCCATAATGATTTAGTTGTTATCATCTTTCAATTCGAGAATGTTCATAAGTAGACGTTATCACCGAATTCAATGGTTGTTCATAAATAAACATTATTACCATGGACACATGTGAGCAAAGGTAATACATGTCTGTCGAATTTGTATCCTCATGAATTGTGCCCATAATCATGAAAATTGTCCAAGATAAAAAGGAGAAGGATATCGACACCAAATAATTTCCATATAATGTTGAAATAAAAAGCACTATCTAATGGTTTATTCTTGCCACAGTATTGTAAAGATTACATTGAATTAATTTAGTTTAAGATAATGCGATGTGAAGTAACTGAAAAAACTCGATTTTTTTTTCAAAAATCGACTTGGACCGCTTTCACAATTATGGAAATGCAGAAAGGTAATAACGTCGGCACACGCGATGACTTTGAACAGCTGTGTTGGTATAGTGAAGTCAATCAAAGAGAGCTCATTTCTATGCCTAATACATACTTTCTACTTATTCATCCGTTGTATAAATATGTATTAACTTTCTGCGAGGCCGATCATAACGGGATTCGTATAATCCCTGTGCAAATATTTGCAAAATATGTATATTGTAGATGACAGTGTCACTTTTTTCCCGGTGAAAGTGTCGCGTTATCTGTGACCATACCAGAGACCAGGAACAGGAGTTTTCAGTTTATCTCAGGGGAAAGTGAAAGGCAAAAGGGGCAAATGAAACGAAGAAATGCTATCTACAGGGTGTTCATTTATGTACATTTACACTCGTTTAAACTTGTTCGAAACTTCGTGATTCTTTACTTTTTTTTGACTCATCAATTTGAACAAGAAACGTCATCATATGTCATCATATGATCAATAATTGATCATATTGTTATTTTATCGATCTTTTATCACTGTGTCAATTTGACGCCGAGAGACAGATTATTTCTGCAAAATTATGTAAAATAGTCATTTTTAATGATTTTATGGGAGGTCTACAATAAAGACAGCGGGGACCCAGTTGAATACTCGGTGACCCTGGGTGCCCGCATTTAATATCTAAGGACGGCTATTGCGGTTTTAGTCGGGGCGGATCCGACATCGGCCATCCTTATCTTCGGCGCGATAGGGATGGTTATCTTTAATAAATTTCCCCAATTAAAAAGAAAAGTCATTTTTAGTGATGCGTAAATCTATTATACGCGAATGGTCTCCACATAAATTTCGTCCCCGACTGTATATCAATAAAAATTCTCTTCACCCACACCCATGTAATATGTACACGTGTCTATGACGTCGACGTATCATGAATTGCATGAATTCGCTGGGAATATTTTTTGGCTTCGTACACACGCCATCATTGTCTACTCAGATACTTATACTTAGTTTCCAGTGGGCAGTCATCGGATTGACTATAATATGCAACACAGATAAAAAGTGAAACATAGGAAATCCGGAACGCAAAACATTTTCTTCTGTAATCGTCACCGGCGCCATTAATTTCTGATAAGTATACGTATGATACACGTACAATCCGATTACATCACAACGTTTAATATCTGAATTTCTAAACCGTGATCTAGCGTAAATTGTAGCGATGGCTTTATCACGCTATACGTTCCAGTTATGCAATAACAAATGAAAGCCTCAGGAGTGCCATGCGGTAGTTCTAGGCTAGCTCGAAATGACGGAAGATCAAAATTGTTTCAAATTCGCTTGGATGATCGTAGAGATTTGGCAAGTAAAAACTGATGAACTTTCGCTCATTGAATACAAGTGACTCTGCGTTAAAAGACAAGCGTAACAGTTCTGAGCCAATGTTTATACGCGGCTTGGCCATTGGTATTCCCATTTAAGCTTTTCTTGTTTCTGCAAGAAACTTATTTCAATATTTCCGCGAATACTACGTGACGAGTACTCCAGGAATAATTAACAATGAATGATGGCCTTGTCTCAAGGTTGTCTAATTACTTGACCCTTGTACTGTTCTACTCCAACCTAAGTATAAAACCTTCCTTTCATCATTATGTTACAACGCGCGAATTACTGTTACAAACATACATATGTAGCAGATTAGAATATTTTATGTTACTAAAATAATTTAACGAATGTATCGATGTGATATCGTTACTTGAAAAGTGTTAGCATGAGCTAATTTTTTCTTTAAAAGTTATCGGTAATTTGTGTTTCAACATCAGTGCATTTCCTGAACATAAATATATTATTTTTGTTTTAATATTAATATTAAATAAGATCCAAGGTTTGTTACTATTGTAACAATCTATCATTTTCTTGACAACACTTCGTGCGGATTACTAATGACTACGCTGAAGTAAGCTTACATAAGAGAATGAATAGAAAATTGTAGGGATAGTTACACGGATGGACGAAGTATAGAAGTTACAGAAACATTTTGTAAATCAGTAAAACACGTGTAGAAAGAGTGATAAGATAATACTGCCGTGACCTGTGCTAATTGAAAAATTTATTGCAATTTTTGTGGATGGTACAGTCATGAACAGTAATATTGACACAACATATATATATATATATATATATATATATATATATATATACATACTAGTTACATAATACATAATACATATTACATATACAATATATATACAGGGTGGTCTTTTTATCTGAAGTGGGCAATGAAAGTTGTTCGTCGCGAAGGAGGACATCCAATGATACCAAACTGGACCCCCCACCGCCACCCCCTGGGTTGGGGGTGGGAGAAGCCATTTTTCATTGCAGATTTGGATTCTCCAGAAAAAATACACAAATTTTACCTAGGAGTTTTTGCATTTTTGTTCACAGATGGCGCTGTAATGGACAAAAATCAAAATGGGTAAAAAATCGTTAAAAATTTGGGATATCTCGAGAAATACACATCAGATCAGAAAAATAAAACTAGACCTATTTAATATTTTAAAAAATGTTATTCAAGAACACCATAAGTGACCCTCATCCCCACCTGCTGAGGGTGGGATCAATATTGATAATCAAACCAATGAATTTTTCCAACTGCTTTCGATTGCAGCGACATCTGTGAAAGAAATTACACCAATAATATCAAATCAATGGAGAACCAAGATTTGCTATAAAAAACGGATTTCCATTGAAGATTTTGAAATAATTCCCTCTCTCACCCTTAGGAGGTGGAGGGTCAATTATGGTGTTATTGAATAGCATTTTTTAAAATATCAAATACGTCTACTTTTATTTTTCTGATCTGATGTGTATTTCTCGAGATATCCCAAATTTTCAACGATTTTTTACCCATTTTGATTTTTGTCCATTACAGCGCCATCTGTGAACCAAAATGCAAAAACTCCTAGGTAAAATTTGTGTATTTTTTCTGGAGACTGCAAACCTGCAATGAAAAATAGGGGTTCCCATTTAAGTTTTTTATCTTCTCCCACCCTCACCCCCAGGGGTGGCGGTGGGGGGTCCAGTTTGGTATCATTGGATGTCCCCCTTCGCGACGAACAACTTTCATTGCCCACTTGTTTTGATCCGATACATAGATCTCGAGATATTTCAATGTCTTCAGATAAAAAGACCACCCTGTATATATATTGTATATTAATCCTCTATAATTTGTATTGCTCTTAGAAAAAATAATCTATATCACACTGATAACGTCACTTTATTTAAACAATAAAGGAATGTAGTAGTTGTGCTGAATTAAGTTAAATTAGATAAGACAAACTGTTAAAACGTCATCCAACAGAAATATAAAATGTATTTATAATTGTATGCTGTGTATTAAAAACCATAACAAAAACAGAAATGGCTTTGTGTTGATTGAAAACAGATCTTTGATTGATATATGAATGCATAGACACTTAACAAACCGTAAAATTTATATCGTTTACGATTGAATGAAACAGCTGGTGTGTCTGCTTTATGTCACACCAAATCATGCTTAATCAAATATCACTATTTATTATCTAGAATACATAGACTTTTTGTGTCATAAATGTTTCAAAGGATTTAAAAAAGCATATACATACATGCAAAATTAAACACATTCATAGTAGTAGTAACAGTAGTAATAATGTACATCAAAGTTAAACATTTGAAAAACAAATATACGAAAATGAAGCTACTGTATTTAGTTACGAAATTTATTCGGGTTTGAAAATTAAAAAGAGAATGCTATATTCAATATTTCGACGGGCAAATCATTTCAGACAAGTCAAATGAAACTTCGATGAATTTAGATGAAACCGTTTCATTTTAGATAAGTAAAATATTCACAGTCTTTTGTGTGAAATGCATGAAAATATTTTTCCGCGTTTGAATATTGTACAATACATGACTCAACCAAAAATACGAATTTCATGAGAACGGTACAATCAGAAATATTTCTATCTATATTTACTTTCCTACAGATCAAACTTTTCGCATAAGAAATATACAAGAAAATGTACAGAAGATGTATACTTAAAATGATTGAATTCATTCTTTTAACATCCTCCGGTATCTCCGCTCGTTCCAAACGAGATCCTCACGCACACTACACCCACAGTTACTACTACAACCATAATTGACACCTGTTGAAATGCACTTTCGTATTTACCTGAGAATCCGTTATCAGCGAAATGAAATTTCAATTGTCGTCCGGCAGGCTTTTCCCGTGGAACTTTCCTCGGGAAATAGTCGTGGATAATGCGACGGGTGATCTAGACACTGCGGCGATTTTCACCGACGCGGGGGATCGATAGATGCGTGTGTCGCTGGCCTCTCGATTTAGCCTAACTGACCGTGTGTCGTCAACTTTATCTGTCGAATCTGCGAGCAGAACGTATTTCTTCCGGTTACGTGAAATACATGAGTGAATCCAAGCCTAAGGAGGACGGACGAACGCGAAGAACAAAGTCAGATTATTGGATGAATCCGTGCTCGATACGTAACCGGAAGGTTCCTTTATGGCGCCTAATTTAAAAACCTTCAATGCGACGAACCAAAATTTTCGTTTTATCCAATATTTGATATAAATCAATTAATTAATCGACTATTGTTTACGATGCAAAATTATCTATCATTAAAAATCATAATTGACTTGACTTATTAATAACAACATTAATCGTTAACCATTCTATTTAGTCTTTCTTCTTCCTAGAAATTATTACTAAATACAATTACTGTCCAAAATTCTAATAACTAGACTGCGGATCTTAATGCAAAATAAAAATTGTTTGAACCAATTGCAAGTGACTGGAGCTACATAAACAGTTTACTCTTATTTTAATAATTGTTATCTTAAGAAGCTGAGAAAAATAAATTTGAAGTTTTCTACCGATTGTTTTCTACAGAAAAAACATATATTGCATTACAAATATTTTGTTCGCCATGTAACGAAAAGGTACAAAATTGAAAAATTTTGGTTTTATTCAATCGCAATGTTACTTTATTGAAGTTGAAATAGTCGTTTCGCTTATAATACACGTCACAAGTCTTGTGTCTCTTCTACATATGTTTTATGTTTTTTTGTTTAATATTCTATTACCGAACCCGGACATTCGAAGCATTTATTCTTCTTTCTTCTCCGCTTAAGATTTTTTGCCTGACCATTAAGCGCTAAAAGAAACATACGTGGTAATTGTGAAAGAAACTGAAAGAATTATGCGTGCATTTGAAAATGAAATATTCATTTTCGAACGAAATTATTCGTCACTCGGAAATTTTACATACTTATCAAGTCTGAGCCAATATTTATTTTCTGTTTTACGTTTTCTATCTCGTTTGAAACTGTCGAGTGAAAAGTTAATACGGCAACTCTGGCAAATAATTCTGATACTCCGTCTCCTGTCCTGGACGATACTGCCCAAAATTCTGCTTTTAATTTTTTTGCTATAACGATGGCTCTCTTCTCTATTATATTATATATTTGATTTGACTGCAAATATTATTATAAGATTTATAGATTCATACAAGGCACATAGTATTACATTAACGTAGGTGAACTGTCTGTAATTTACCAATAAATCTCGTTTTGTGCCTACTAGAAATACATGGTACGGTTCTGCATTACTTTTAGCAGCTTCGGACAACCATTGTTCACAATGTCCCAAGGATATTAAATTGCTCAAATCAAATGCAACAACAATCGCTAAAAAATAATTATAAATAACTTGTGTTACTGTACTTTTATGTTTACGATGTAATGTACTAATAGAAACTTTTATACCATTCGCACTCCTATAATAGGAAGCAGCAATGGACTTGAATCTTTCTTGACCAGCTGTGTCCCATCTAAAATAAAAAGAGAAGACAATTATACAGTAATTGTTCAAAAAATTGTACTAGATTTTAAATTTCTCAATGAAATATGTAAAATTTAATTAATCATATCACCAACTTCTATGGCAATTAGACTGCGGATCTTTATGCATTTATGACATATGAAAATTTTCAAAAAATGCCAGAATATAAAATTCTATCTATTACAAAGGCTACTACGACTGACAATAAGTGTTTATTCGATTCTACTTTCTTCAAATTTCTCTACGAAAATTAAAGATTGCATAAACATTTATAGTCTAAAGATAATTGTAGAAAACTTACATTTGCAAGTGAAAAGGTACGCCAAGGATATCAAATCTCTCCACTTCGAAATCCACGCCAATGGTAGCTTTGTAATTAGCATCGAATGTTTTATGGCAAAATCTGTAATATAAACATTGTTGATTTTCATATATTAATCTTGCATTTCCTTTATTACACTTGTAGAAAAAGTATATTACCGATTCACTAAACATGATTTTCCAACGGAAACGTCTCCGATGATTATCGTTTTTGAAATTCTCAAAGATATACTTTTCGAGCTACACGATCGCCTAACAAGCGTACTGAAGTTTGTTTCACTGTATGGCGTGATGTCGGATGAAAATGGTGGCGGCCAATTGTCGATCTAAGAAAATATATATAATATATTAGTACACTATAATATGTATATATATAATAATATATTTGGAAAATAAGGACGCTTTTTGAGTTATTCGTACGATGTTATTCGATCTGTCATGTTACGATTAATTTTTAAAAAAGTACTTTCTGAAATCATACCTGTCTTTCATAGCGCGCGTCTCCTAGCATTTTATAAACAGCCGAACGTGTTTCTAACATATTTTTTTACACAGCACGTAATCTAACCGATCTAAACGTAGTGAAAATGAAATTACGAAATTCTAAATGATTTTTATCATATAATGTGAATGATTAATGTTGAAATCTATATAACTCAGTTATTTGCACATGGTACATATTAAATTACTCAGCTCGGACATATTACCATGCAAACACAAGTTACAAAGCCTCGGAGAGCAATAACACGCCGTATATGTTGCACCCCCATCGCCAGTGCAAATGATTTTGAACAAAATAAAAACATTGGTTGCCGTGGCAGGTGCGCACCCCCATCGATGGGGATCTGTTTCGTTAACGCGTCGACAAGGTATTGGGCTGGCAAGAAAGTAATTTCGGTATTTTATGATGAAATCAGAGAGAAAATTTCCTCTCTGATGAAATGATCTAAGAAATCGCACTGGAATCAGTTTTTGGTACGGGTGGTTTTTGGCCTACAAGGACCATAAGTTTTATGAATTTTATGAATTGTTTTATAAATTCATTATATGAAGCTATCAGAAAGATAGCAATAGATCATCGAACAAAGTGGAAAATATAAAATTGCTTGAATAAAAAGATTACTTTCTTGCCAACCCAATACATGAATGGAAATAGAATTTTAATTCATGTTCCCCGAAACAGAGAAGTAGAATAGAAAATGTATGCACGCATCTACGCGAGCGTTATAATTTGTATTGTAAGAGAACGAATTACAAATTGTAGCTCAACTATTTGAATTTTTATATCCACTCCTGAAAATTACGATGAATTTGGTAAACAGCATTCTATGTAATTACGATCATTTTATATTTTAATAAATTTAATAAAGTTTTGCAATCTTATTTTCTGCAAATATTGAATTTGTATGTCAACGACCAACGTAGTGAATCGATCTTCCATACCTCTGCTTCCGGTTCGTGCTGACGTTCTTTTTAGCAAAATGGCTCCGAAACCTAAGCCCACGGACAAAGCAGGTATGTCTTTAAACTGTAAATATAAGAAGAAATTCTTTAAAAAGGTTGCAAAAGGTCTACAAAAATTCACTAACAAATGATAAGTGGAAATAAGGCAATTAAACAAGCGATATGTAACTTCATTCGGTAAACGTATGTACACTTACAATATTAGCCATGTGGTTGGGTCTATATTCCGAGTAAACATCAACATTTGAATAATCACGCTGCTTCAATGATAATTTTCAAAGAATTACTTTATACATTTAAGCTATTCGTACAAATTAAATATGTCAACTTCTTGTCATTCTGTATCTGTGTATGGTTATTATAACCTAAAAAGTGCGCGTCGAAATTAACCTGCAATTTCGATTATCAGTATGGGGATTAACTATGGGTTGAAAGTAATAAATTTAAAGCGGCATAATTAGTGGATTATAGTTCTGCAATTAAATTTCTTGTACTTTCGTTTTCAGCCGGCAAACCGGCTGAGAAGAAGACCGAGAAGAAAGCAGAGAAGAAGCCAGCTTCAGCTGCCTCTACGTCGAAGGTGACGAAGCCAGCTGCAAAGCCTGCAGCGAAGAAACCAGCAGCTGCTAAATCTACCACTGCGGCTAAGCCTGCAGCGAAACCAGCAGCGAAGCCCGCACCCAAGCCTGCTGTTAAACCCTTGATCAGTAAGCCCAAAAAGAATGTCCAAGCTGCAAAGAAGACACCTAAGGGTGGCAAACCAGCTACACCTGTTCAAAAGGCACTCAAAGCACAGAAAAAGGTAATAGACATGCATTTATACAAGGTCTGATATAATGTACTTCACTGTAAACACTTCCAATCATTATTGCAACACAATTTTATTATGATGAAAATACTAGGGAATCTCTTTGAATGTTTATGATAACATTATATAGTGCTGATTTGAGACAACTACCATAACGAATTTTATTTCATATAAGCATATATTGAACATAATGTATTTCTTTTGTATAGATCTTGAAGGGTGTTCACGGATCCAGAGTAAGGAAAATCAGGACATCCGTCCATTTCCATCGTCCAAAAACATACAGGCCCCCGAGGAATCCAAAGTATACTAGGAAATCAGTCCCGAACAGGAATCGGTAAGTTCTATGGACAAGTCATTTCGGTACACCTCAGATTTGCTTTTATAAGTTATCGATACATGTAATGCATGAAATTAATTGGTAATTACTTTCTTTCTTTTAGTATGGATGCTTTCAATATTATCAAATTCCCATTAACCACCGAAGCAGCCATGAAGAAGATTGAGGACAACAACACATTAGTTTTTATTGCACACACACGTGCCAACAAATACCACATTAAAGCATCCATCAAAAAGTTGTACGATGTTGATGTGGCTAAAGTGAACACTCTGATCAGGCCCGATGGCAAAAAGAAGGCATACGTTCGGTTAACGCGTGACTACGATGCACTTGATGTTGCCAATAAGATTGGCATAATATAAACATACCCATACATGATTTGTATAGGATAAAAGAAAAATCTGCACTGATAATAAATATTGGTACAAAAACAATTTTGTTTATTTCTTTGGTTGCGATTCCTTGAATTTTAAAGGATGATGATCATGCATGTCATTTGTTGGAAAAAAGGGTATTATTGACAAAATTTTTATTGTTTAATACTTCTCTTTTTACACTATATAAGATAAGTCAGTACGTGCCAACTCACGTAGTTTCATTAGAAGAACATCATAAATCACAAAGTAATTAAAAATACATTATCCTTAATATTTACACATTTTCAAAATGTACATTACTAGACTGCAGACTTCGTGCATTTATGGCGAAGGTGTCGATGACGTTATCCAATATTTATTTTGCGTTAAAATGGTTATTGAAAAGAAATTTATCTATGTTGGAGTCATATCATAGGTTCCGTGTAACCAGTTATGTAGAAAGTGCGAGGAACTGATGGTTAAAATTATCGAAAGAATAAATTGAATACATTTCCATCAAACTTCTGTTCCCTACAATTAACGAAGAAAGGTTTTATTTTGCATAAAGACCGGCTGTTTTGTGATTACAATCCTAGTCTACTTGGAGTCTTGCGATAGGGAGCTGGAGTTCCCGGTTCCCTGATACCAGGCGTCAATATTTCTTTCCTGCAGCAAAGTAATAAAAGAATAAAATAACCAAGAAAAATATTTGTACAAACTGCACAATTGAAAAACTGTGACTCACTTCCTGATAGAAGCCTGCTCGCGTTCGAGTTGCTGTTGAGCCCTAGCTTTCATTTCTTCTTCTGCTTCCTTCATCTGTCCCTCCATCTCGTGCAGATGCTGCATCGCTTTTCTTCTCTTCGCTCGTCCGCTTCTTCCTGTTTCCTTTACGCTGAAGAACATAGGACCCAACTCGGCAAGCCAGTGTCCGTCAACGGCAGTGACACACTGCATGTACTCTTTAGCAGTCATGACAAGTTCATGGTACACCACATAATCCGGCGTGAATCCCATGCCGAACAAAGCGGAAGTTGGATGAAGATGACATGGCATTCCGGTACGGCAATTAACGTATTCGCCGATACCCTTGAGTCGGGCTGCTTGATGGAAATACGCCGAGCAGATACACTTCCTAACAATGTCCCAATCGGTGCCACAACTGACAACCTCCATCTTTTGTTGTTTCAGAATCTCTTCAAGTTGCTGACGTACTTCTCTTACCTTTCGCATGGCTTTCGCGTGAATAAAATGGTCGTTACACCATGAACTCGAATAGCCGTTTGTTTTCCATTGATTGTACACGTTTAAGTACGTCAAGTGATCGGATTCCGGCACTTGGAACTTTTCTCTGGCTGAATCAGAGTCTTCCTCGCGGCCTTTAGGTCGATAGAATATCGATGGCACCGACAACATCGAAACTAGAAAGAAAAAGCATTTTAAAATAACTGTTTCAAATTGTTATATAAAGGATTATGATTAACGTACTGATTAAATCAACTCGGGCATACCTATAATAAGTATATCAGCAGTACAACCAAGCTGTGAAGCCACTATCAACATTTGGCACTGAGGAGGATCCAAGGGAAACTCTGCCATTTGACGTCCCAAAGGCGTGAGACGTCCCGTGTGATCCAGAGCGCCCAAAATCCATAATTGGTACAACGAATTCAATATATTGTCTTGGGGCGGAGGGTCCATGAAGTGAAACGCTAACAAATCTTGTACACCCAAAGATTTCAACAGTAACACGGTGTTCGCGAGATTAGTTCGCTGTATCTCAGGAACTCCAGTCAGAAGTAACTCGTCCAAGTATTGTCTTCGCGTGTATAATCTGTAACATGTGCCAGGACCAGTACGACCGGCTCGGCCCGCCCGTTGATCGGCGTTAGCTCTGGACACAGGGTACACTTGCAAAGCGTCCATACCGATTCGTGGATTGTACACCTTCAACTTGCAGTATCCAGAATCGACGACAAACACGATACCGTCTACGGTCAACGAAGTTTCTGCGATGTTTGTAGCCACGACACATTTTCGTAGACCTCCCTCTGAACGCTGAAAAATTTTAGCCTGCAGGTCCGAGGGCAACTGCGAATAAATCGGCAGGATAGAAAGTAGTGGAGCTGATTCAATCTCGGCTAAACGCTCCTTCAACGCTTCACAGGTGACTTCAATGTCTTCTTGACCAGGCATGAAGACTAACACGTCGCCAGACCGTGGTTGCAAATGTATTTGCATTACTTGCTTCACAGCGGCGTCCACGTAATCGTCTACCGCATTCTTCGCGTGTAATATTTCCACCGGGAACGTGCGACCTGGAATCTGGAACGTCGCAGCATTTCCGAAAAACACCGAAAATTTATTGGAGTCCATTGTGGCTGATGTTACGATTAATTTTAAATCGTGTCGCCTAGCTACAACCTGCAATATATATTTTCCAACATTAATGATTCGACGTTTAGATATTTCAGATATTAGAAGCACCTACCTCTCTGAGCAAACCAAATAATACATCGGTGGATAAGGATCTTTCGTGAGCCTCATCCATAATAATAACACTATATCGATCCAGGTCTCCCTCTCTCAAACTTTCTCTTAATAAAATACCGTCAGTCATATATTTGATAATAGTCTGCAGAAAGAAGTAATTATTTTCAAACAATTTTTATCAAACTTAATATAATAATCTAAAACTGTTCAAAAATTGTTAAAATGTAAAATTTCACAGAATTTAGTACAATTTTTATTTATTTTAGAACTATGAAGACTACTACCATTGAAAATGAGATTTTACATGATTCCACTTTCTTAAAATTCGTCTACCTTGTCTAATGACATATTCTAGTTTAAACGTAGTACATACATCTTTAGAAGTACAGTCCTCAAATCGAATAGCATAACCAACTTTGTCTCCTAAGCTAGTGGCCATCTCATCAGAGACTCTTTTGGCAACAGACATAGCTGCCACTCTCCTCGGCTGAGTTATTCCAATTATTCCATTACGACTGTAACCGTCCTCGTGAAGAAACTGAGTTAGTTGTGTAGTTTTTCCACTACCAGTTTCTCCGATGATAACCACCACACTGTTCTCTCTGATAATGTTTAACAGTTCTTGACGTACAGCGAACACAGGTAGACTCCTCCTTTGATGTTGAATGGTTCTGTATTTAGCTTCCCCTGTAACTTCATCAGCTCCTATGTGACGAGCATATTTCTGACCAGCTTTAAAATCGTGTTCTTGTCCTGGTTCTTCTTTGTCTTCTTTATTCCTATCACGAACACCCATAATATTGCCAATATGAGTCCCAGCTAGTTCCCAATGCTTCTTCTGAGCTCTACGACGCTCTTTCTGTTCGCGATACGCTCGAACTAAACCCGAACCTTTCCTTGCAACAAGGGCCATGTCAGAAGTGGGATCACGCACAGGTACTACAGGCTCTGGTTGTTTAGTGAATACAATTCGACCTGGACAATTTCATTTTATCACAGTTTAATAAGTGGCAAACTTTAAAAACAGAAAAATCGATTTTTTAAACTATATTTACCATCTAAGAATGGTGGAACAACATTGTGAACTAAGAGATGCACTCTACTCTCTCCTTCATCATCCGGATCATCGTCATGGTCTAACGAACTCACAACACCTGAAGTTAACATTCGATTACGTTCCCACAGTTCGTTATCCTTATTGATCTGTCGCTGCTGTGCAGAAAGACGTTTCTGTCTTTTCACTTCCAGTTCCATTTCCTTTTTCCGTGTATATTCCTCAGACACATCGGCAAATGCATGGTTTTCACCATCGTCTAAAGCATACCATTCCCTGTCCAATCTAAGAACAAACATTTAAATATCGATCAATGCAATGAATAAAACTACATTTGCTAGAAATGTTGTAGCAATGGATACCTTTGTTGCTCTTCTTCCCACAATTCCTTCTCTTCTCCATCTACCATAGGCGTGGCGCCACTGGCTTTATCTTTGTTCCAAGAATTATATTTGTACGAAGGAGTGAATTCACTCCTGGTACTCTCCCGACCATCTCTATTGCTATAAAGATTTGGCGTCGGATGATCCCAGCTTGACTTCCTCGGTTCTTCATCCTCGTCGTCGTCCCAATTACTTCTAGACGTTGGATCCTGTAGCAATCAAAAGACATAATTATATTTTAGTTAAGCGCTAGGTAAAAGATCAATCTAGTCTCCCTGGAAAGTACTATTTTTTACAGTTACAATTTACGTTTATATTTCTAAATAATGCAAATTACAGCTTGTAAACATAAAATTGGACTTTTAAGGGCAACCGTGGCCTAAATTGAAATGAGAAGGAGTATCCCATACCATTGCAATCCAAGAAACGTGTCTATCATCTTAACAACCTCACATAGAATTTGATATTTACCTTCGTTTTGAACTTTGGCGTTTGTGGCTCATCCTTAAATCTCAAAGGTGTTTGTCTACTGCTACCCCTGCTTCTACTCTGTTCCCTTTCTCTGTCCCGCTCTCTACTTCTGTCTGGTCTCCTAGAGTCGCTATCTCTACCATGTTCTCTGTGATGCCTACGATGCTTGTCCTGAGCACTCAATCTCTGGTGTTTCAACCTTGACTCCAATCTTCTTTGTGCTTCGCAGTTCACCCCACCAGTATGAGTTGGTGTTTCTTCTGCATATGATCTGTATTTTCTCTCTTTAACCTCTGATTCTGGCGAGTTTGATCTCAACGAGTTTGCCTCCTGCGCGTTTTCTTGTCTTTTCCGTTTCGCAAGCTTATCGAGACCCAGAATTGACATCTGAGGCTTCTTGAACGTGTGATCAGAAGGTTTCTTACGAATAATCAAACCCCCAGCTTGACTTTTGTCAGTCCCTTCTAACCTATACAAACCCGAATCGGATGAGCTATCCATTTTATTTAGCTTAAGTGCACAATCGCTGAATTTGTATTATGTTCAACCTGGTTCAACCGTTCAACACTATACTATTCCATGACTGTGGAATGTGGAACACAACGTTGCAGCAAAAATGTTAGATAAACAATAAACAGTATATAAGATGATATATGCACATATGATATCATGCGCATATGACAGGATATATGCACGTACCGTGGTGAAAAAACAAAATTACCCCGGGATTTAGTAGTGTGTATGACCTGGTATGACCGCTTTGGCCAATAGAAGACGCGCTCTTTCGAAACTAACCAATCGGCCGCGTGTTCTTGTGTACGTCACTGTACACCTGCCAGGGACCTTCTTGTGCCTTCAGACAAGACATCAAAACAATGTTGTGATTTTGCACCGTTTTCATATGTGTATATCAGTGGTTTTGAAACGTATGCGCAACAATTTTTATTTTAGTGTCAGTACATACTGATACATACTTTCACGTCAATATAACTGTCCCAGGGCCACGGTGCACCGTGCCCAGCTCAGGGCTCCACTATACATATAAGTAGATACGTTACTGTTTCGGATGCGTTACGCATGCACCACTGGTTTTGTGTTTGAAATTTGAAAGTAAACTTTTTGTTGTTTGACTTCTGCTTTCTCGTTTTAACGCGTAACCGTAACTAATTTATCGTAAAGATGAGTCGAAATCTAGATGAGACGATATCGGAAATATTTTACAGTTCTCAATTCAGCAAAACTTCTCATCAAAGCAATTTGAAGAAACTGATGGAATTATACGAGAAGGTATGTACGTTGGCGTACTACCACTAGGTTACAAACATTATAAACATTAATGAAATTGATGCTATTCAATCGATTACAGACTGACCTAGAAGTTTTCTGGAATGCTTTTAAAGGGTATTTCACAGTTCCTCTCACCTATACTCAAAAACATCCAAGAGTTCAGAACGTTTTAAAGTTTGTTGCCGATTTTGCCGTCAGGTTAAATGGTCCTTTGGATGAGAACGAAGAGACGCAGGAGGAGGAACCGCTGTGTCCTTTTCTTGTTAAAATTTTTGATTTCCTTCTGACCATTCACTGCGCTAGAGATCCGGCTGTGAGATTTCGTACATGCCACTTTCTCAACATTTTATTCAATGCTATGGGAGATCAGGCTTTCATAGATGATGATATCTGTGATAAAATTACTGTTGCTATGATGGACCGTTTGTTGGATAAGTCGCCGAAAGTTAGAGCGCAAGCTATCTTTGCTTTGCACAGACTCCAGGATCCGTCGGACGACAAATGTGCGGTGATAAAAATGTATATATTTCATGCTTCTAAGGATCCAAGTGCTGAAGTCCGTATGGCAACTTTGATGAGTATGGGAAAGAATCAAAGTACTCTGCAAGTGGCATTAAGACGCACCAGAGACGTGAATGAAGGAGTACGTAAACTGGCGTACGAATTCATTAGCAAAGTTACAATCAGATCATTGACTATTACTCAAAGAGATCAATTGCTGAATGACGGTCTAAAAGATAGATCAGAAACTGTGAGAAAGTGTGTGGAGAATACTTTATTGCCGTCATGGCTAAGACACTTCAACGGTTGTATTATAAGTTTAGTAAGAGCTCTTGATGCTGAAATCGCCACAGATATATCCATGATGGCATTGAAAACATTATTCCCGTAAGTTATTAAGATATTCGTTGTTTTTAGATTACCAACAACTCCAATAAATTTTATGAAAATAGCTACATTCACAGCTGTATGCTTCTGAATAATGTAACAATGAATCCTGAGAACGAGTTTACACCCTTAATGTTATCTATGAAATCACATTTAACCACATTTAACTTTTAATTTTTTAGGAAGAGTTCGGTAGTCGTATTAATACAACAATTACCAATAAACACAGAAACGAAATTGATTCCACTGGATAAACTGACCACTGAGAATGTAGTCTACTGGAGGTGTTTAATAGAATATTTTCAACGGGAACATTCTACAGATCAAGTGGAAATGATTATACCGGAATTGTCTAAATTTTGTACATACATTGAAGATTATTTAGCATCGATACCCCTAAGTGAAAGTGAAATATGGAGGAACGACATGCAAAAGTTCATTCTTCTACAATTATTTGAAATAACAACTACGTATGATTTATCCGACGAAGCTGGAAGGAAAAAGTTGAATGATTTGATATGCGACACATTAATGGGTAACTACTGGTCTGAAAAAATTATTGAATGTGTAGTTAAATATTTACAGAAAGTTATACCAGATGTAAATACTAGATTGGACACCTTGGCTAACATTATTAGCGATATAAGATTGCCTCTGAAAGAGCCTACACAATGCGTACAAATTTCAGAGGATGAACAGAATACCAATAATTTGAAAGTAAGTTCGTAATATCAATGTTATTAGTAGACTGCGGATCTTTACGCAATATAAAAATGTTTTGCATTGCTTGTGGGAGCAGGAATAAAAAATAAAAAAATTGATGTTCGGGCTTAAACGAACTCGCGCGCCCGCCAAATCTGCCCGTGTCGGGTGTATTGTTTCGTAACGTTTGGCTCCACATGATTTTATCCCTTAACGACTTTGGTACATTAAAAGCAACATTACGACATTATTGAATTTTTAAAATCTTTTACTGTTTCATATTTCGCACAACCAATTTCTTCATAAATACATCAAGATCCACAGTCTAGTTCTTAAGTTTGAACATTAATTTTTAATCAATTGAAACTTACATCTACAGAGAGCAAGACTTCGAGTACAATTGTTAGACCTGAAGGAAGAAGAATATCAAGCTATACAAAACCAAGAGTATTTGCGGGCTGAAGAATTGAAGAAGCGGATTAGTGTATTGAATGAAGAGATCATGCAATTGTCAATACCGCAGGTCGTAACAGTTACAGAGGAAATAAAGGAGAAAGATGATGCAGAAACGATGGTGAAATGTTTAGCCATATTATGCTCGATGATGCAGTCAGTCTATTCGTTAACACCGACTCTTAGAAGTATGATGCAAATAGCTCTCGACGGTTTAGAGGTGAGTGTCTCACGCTTTTATTCATTTTTCAATTTTAAATATAATTCTCGATTTCAGCATCCAGATGATAAAGTCCACATATTGGCAATACGCACGCTCTCTATCTATTGCGTATTGGATAAAATGTTGGCTAAAAAATACCTGATGGTGCTGTTTCTACAATTTTCTTTGGAACAAGAAAATCTGGAAATTTGGACGATAGCCTTGAAAGGAATTTTCGATCTCTGCTTATTGCATGGAATTGAATATTTAGATATCATGGAAAATGTAGACGAGACTGCTAGTAGAACGGACAAATCTCATTCTGTGAAATTGTACAGCCATAACGACCAGGAAGTATCCTTGACATCGTTGCAACAATCTCACAAAGAGAAAGACAATAATTGTAATTTCATCAAAATTATAATCACATTCATGGATCACACGGTAAATAGAAAGTAAATTATGCCTGATAAGGTACGTGTCCATCTGAGAGTAAAACTACCCAGTCAGCACCATCTGCCGCCGAGCCCTGCCTGCACGGCCCCTGACCTGCAGATTCCGTGCCGAACATCGCTTCGAGCTGATCTAGGCCAAGTCGACACAGTTTCTGCAGGAACACTGATCAAGCCTGTGCGCGCAGATCGCGTTTTTGACTATTGAAACAACCTGTGATTGTGTTATTATCAAATAACACCGCTAATACCGTACCCTTGCATTTGTGCAGATTCTGAGCCCGGCCTGCAGGGCATGGGCTCGATTATTTTGCAAGTGATCTGCGCGCACAGGCTTGATCAGTGTTTCTGCAGAAACAGAGCAGGCGTACTGACTGGGTATGTATCAATTTAAGTTGAGATTCAACTTTCAATCGCTATATACGGACACGCAAATTGAGAGTACTCTCGAGAAGAGCTATTGATGGACACGTACCTACACCGATGAATATTGAATATTAAATAATTCTTTGAAATAACAGGATGAAGATTTACGCACGATTGCCACTGAAGGCATTTGCAAGCTGCTGCTGAATCGTCGAATAAGAAGTTCGGCTTTGTTGTCAAGATTAATACTTTTATCGTTTAATCCAGTGAATGACAATGACTTTTATCTACGGCAATGTTTAAGCTGTTTCTTCGACAATTTTCTATTGCGTGTGTCGGACGGGCAACAAATGTTGGAAGAGGCATATTTGCCAACGTTACGAATTATATCTAACGCACCCGAAACCAGCAGTTTGCAGGAAGTCGATCCTTACGACGTCTCCAAGTTTATATTGAATTTGATTGGATTGAAAATTCGCAGACAAGGCACGGAAAATTATTATTGTTCCCACAATAATATTGTTTTTACTATCCTGGCGGAATTGGTGGATCCTGTTAGCAGTATTAATCAAGATGTTCTTCTTAAATCGTTGAAAGATTTACGTTTGGAGGTCGAAGATGACGCGATGAAAGAAAATTTGAAAGCCGCCATTGATAAGGTCGCTAAAATGGTAAGAGTGAACACTTTGTTTACTTTGTTCAAAATAAAGCGATCACTCCTAATGGTTAACATGTTAACATTTTTTTCTAGGTGACAGGAAAAGATAGAGTTTTATTGAGACAATTATACCCTTTCGACTCGAACCACAGTGACGATTCGAGTTAAATGGTTGCAGATTTTGCGCGTCGAAAGAGGGTAAGCGTTACCAGTGTCCCAATTCCCCTTCCACGACGTTGTTGCTTCAGGCTGCGTGCCCAATGAAGCATCTATCTCTTTTTTGAAGAATGTGAAAAAGAGACCCAACGTCCATTGGACACGCAGCCTCACGCTTGCCTCGGACCGGTTCGGGCAGTGCTCCAGATTGGGGAAATCGAGGGGAATACAGTTTTACCCCCTCTCTGATGACCAGATTAATACGTGACCAGTCTACGGTCTTAGCGTGGCATGTTGGAGTGTGGTTTGAGTATGCTCATGGTGCTGGAATGGGAATAGTGGAAGGAGAAAAGGAGGAGAGGAAAAATCTACCAGTTTTGGTCGATTCTGGCGGCACTGGGTCCGGGCCGCATTTCGGTTTTTCGCTCGTGCGTCCCAATGTCCTGAGTCGATTTCGGTATTGCCAAATAGAGCGATTTCACGTGTATATTTCAAGTTTTTTTTTAACATAGGAAAAATTCATTCTCCGTACTCGCGCGTAAGAATCCAACCCTCCAGGAGGTAGCGAAACTGACCAAGGGACGGGGATAGGGTTGTTACCCATAATATATTCCTGTATAAATATAGTCCTATATAGTCCTGATTAAAATCTTAACTTATAATCCTGTATTAAGACATTGTCTGGACGAGCTAAGCAATATGTACAACAACGCATTGGCTGGCTGGGCCGCCGCGGTGAACAACGCGTTATCGCGTATTAACTCTTAGCACTCCTTTGTTAAGTGACTCGAAATTAGAGAAAAGGATTGTAAATAAAACGAGTTTTTACATCTATTTGGTTCTTCCTTTATTTATTTAATTATCTCATTTTTTTAGTTAAAAACAAATATAAGTATTACAAATATAAATTACAGACAAATGCAATACAGGAACTATCCTTTGAAGTTAATTTCAAATAAAACGCTTTAAATAGTAGGGAATTGTTGGCAACAATAGTTGGAATTGTTGGTTCATTTTATAGGATTTCTCTAAACGCAGTTCTCTTTATAAGACCTCGACCCTTCAGAAAGTGGAACCCAAAAATTTTCAAGACATGGAAAATCTCCTGTAAAATAATCTGCAATTAAAAAAGTCAGTTGTGTTTTCTCATATGAAAGTTGAGCATTTTACAACTTATGGAATACACACGAATTTAATATCAAAACTGTTTTGAATAATGGTATGGTAATTCTTCGGAGTCACAATTCGAGTACAGAGTGTTAACCAGTGTTAACATTCATAGCGGTACATAGATAGAAGATTAACGGTAATATGAGAGTAAACACTAGAGGCGGGCGGGTATCTGAAAATGTTTAAAATCCATTTTAGGTCCCACTTTGTATAATTTTAATTTTACTTTTCTGAAGCTAAGATCACCGCACATGCGCGACAAATCATCCACAATATCTCACCTGACCACACCAATGCCTAAATGTATGTAATATATACAGTGGTCGGACTAAAGCCCCCTCCACTTTCTGCACAGAACATTCAAAAATGTAAAGCGTTGTTAACTTTTGTTTGCAACTGTTATCATTAACATTCAAGTAATAGAAAATCATCATAAATTGTTGCTGTTTTATTGTTTAGGAAAATGTGAAATGTGTAATTAAGTCATTTTTCCGGCGATGTCTGAATATAATTCGATACAGTTTACCAAACTGAAACGATAATTTGTATTTTCTATTGAAGGCAGAGAGCGGGGTACATTTTCGAAAATTGTTACCGTATAAAATTTTTGTCTATTAAAAACTATATATAATTAGATATATACGCAATATACAGTTTCAATTATAGATTAAGAGTTTTAGAGCCGCACATAAAAATGACACGAATTCGTATCATATCTTATCTAAAGATAATCGCGACAATGTCAATTGTTTAATATTGTACGTAATTTTCTAACGTGAAGTGAAACGAGTCAAGAAAACGTTAACAATGGAAATGTTTCATTTAACTCATCCCGAAGTACTGTCAGACCCTGAGCTTCGGGAAATTTTAGAAAATGTAAGCCGATGAGGTTATGTTTACCTACACTTTGTTTTGATTATAAACTAAATTGTAAATTAATCGTTTTATGAATCAAACCACCACTTATTTTATAAAGAAAATTTAAAAATAAATCTATTCAGAATGTAGCGACCTATGATGCTCGCGAAAATGAATGTTGCATCTTTTGTTATAAATAATATTGGAGTACTGATAAATGGATTCTTATATATATTTAAATCTACTTCAATTAAATGCATATATATATTTCTTTGTTTACAGTGTTGCATTGACTTTAGTGATTATAAACATTCATCCAGATCTCAGTTAATAGAATTATACAGACGGGTGGCGATGCCTTTACCTAAACGAGGAAGTGAAAATTGTCAAAACTCGGATACTAACAAGAATAATGAACAGGAAAAGGAACATTTACCAGATGAGTATCGAAGAAATGTAGTTTCATTGTAAGTGTATCATCTGATTTTGTTTTTTAATTACAGTAAACTCTGCTTATCGTAACTCTCTTATATTTCATAAAGTATCTATTGATTACAGCAATGGCACAGGTAACATAAAAAGAAGCATAAGTGAGATAAAATCATCCCCATCTTCCTGTTCAACAAAACCTAAATCTCCTGTGAACGAGCTTAAACAAACACCTAAAAAAATATGTCTATGCAATTCGAATAATCCGAGAGATTATAACGATACTGACAAACGTGTTAACGATGGAAAACTTGATGTAGGTATATTTGTTATGTATAAATCTATACAGATTGCATAATTTATAAATTATTCATTGTAGGAAGCTCCATCAAAGAAGAGACAGAAGATTACATGGCCATAATAGTATTACGTCATAAATTAATTATTACATATGAAATTTATTTTCTCAAGAATATGCTTGTTGTTCTTGTAAGCTGCAAGAAAGTGTACCCAGGTCGATGTAAATAGTAGAATTATTACTTCGGTGGTAAACAAGCATACTTTTACTGTCTGATAAGTTATTAATTACTGTTAGAGAAATTAGCTAATACTTTTACTTTCATTCTTATAGTTTAACGTTTCCTATTATATTAAGCTAATACTCGCAGACGGAACAAATTTGTACACATACTTTTGTACATTCTGTATACTTGTTTTAATATGAAATATGTAGTTTTAAATGAGACTTTTTAATATACATAATTAATGAATCAGACATTTTTTAAATCGTGCCTTGTATTATTATACATAATGTTACATATCGTGTAATCAGTATTAAAATGCGATCAGAACACTGAGAACCGGACACGAAATTCCAAATTTGAAAGCGAAATGCAAGCATTCCAGTACGGCGCATCTCGGCTTAGCAGGCGATTAGTATTCTTCGCGCTGCGTGCTCGCATGACGGAAATGTTACACTTACGGCTGTGGAACTAAAACCGCACTGAATTACGCAACGGTGAAAGCACAAGTAAGCTGGAAGAATTATTGACCGATTTTATCATGTTTCTCGTCATATTTTATGTTTCGCAAGCTTTTCCACACCTGCCCCTTTTTGTCCTCGTTCAATGGAATTTTGGAGCAATTTGAATTGTTGAAGCAAACAGGTGCGCTTTCAAACTATTTTCTATTTTGTTAAGATCCGATAGTATTTCTTTATTTCTACTATTACAGAATTTTTTTTGGAGACGCGACGAATGTTAAGGGAGTCTCCCCGATGTTATTGGGATTTGATCAACTCGTTCATCTTGATATGATTGGTAGTTAGAGAAAACGAGAGCGAAACTTTTGCTGTGAGGAACGAAAGCGTGTCACGTACGCGCCTTCGAAAAGCTGTTTGCGATGCATCGGGGGCTGCGGCGAGCATCGGTTCACGTACAAAGAATGATCACCCTGTGGTCCCTATAAATACGTTTGTCACTCGAAATCGAACAGTCAGTTTCATTCTCGACTTTCAACCACGAGATCCGCCGCAGACCTAATCGATATGGCCATCAAGGTGAGGGAAAGAAACATTTTTTAATGAAAATGATATTTTTACTAATAGCTTTTTATTCAACTAATAACTTTATATTCAACAGTTTCCTACAAACGAAGCAAAACATTAAATACAACCAGTATGAAATAAATAAATTCAACTTGATACTCAATCCAAAAATTCAGTTAAAACACGAATTGCACCAAAACAAAAATTTATATTGAAATTACATCCGATTGAGAAACTAAAAATTACATTGCACTAACACGTCAGAATAATATTTTACTGATAGTTATTCGATGGATTCCTATAAACGGGACGAAACGTTAAATATAACATTGAATTAAAAATTGAACAGTGTTAAATTACGAAATTCAACTGGAATTGTTCGAAATATCCAAAAGTTAAATTAAAAAATGGAATTGCACCGAAACAAAAATTTAAATTGAAATGACATCCAATTGAGAAATTAAAAATTATATTGGCACTAATTTGAAATTGATTTGCAGAACGTGATGATCGTAATGGCAATCGCAGTGTTGGCCACATGCAACGGCGCCGCAATTCCTCTGGCTCCTCTGCCAGTGGCTAAAATCGCTACAGTGGACCCAGGTCTAAATTACGACCCTCATCCTCAGTACACTTATGCTTACGACGTTCAGGATAGCTTGACCGGGGATTCGAAGAGCCAGCACGAGAGCAGAGACGGCGATGTTGTCAGTGGCAGCTATAGTTTCATCGAGGCTGATGGTACTAGGAGGATTGTCGAGTACACTGCTGACCCGGTCAACGGGTTCAACGCTGTAGTACATAGGGAACCTGTTGCTGTCATCAAGCCTGTGGTCAAGGTCGCTCCCCTGGCCTTCCATCCTTAGGAGACCAAGAGTCTCCCTTCGGAATCAGCGCACGCTAACTTCTTATGGACCTTCATTATTCGTTCATCATGCCAGATCTTCGTAACTCGGCGATTATGTGAAACAGTTGTGTACTACCGCGTCACTCGGCCACGCCATATTATTTAATCATTTATACATTTGTTCATTATCCTGTTTGACCACGTCCATACCAATCATCGAACACGCCTACTGTACTGGAATTCATTCGGCCACGCCCACGAGGCTTACTGACTGCTACCATCCGACAGATAGTGTTGAATATTATCGTTATAATAATACAAAATATTAAACCAGAGAAATTGAATAGCTATTGGAAAAATACCGGGTTGGACATTGGTTTATTGAATGATGTTTATTTAATACGTACTACTGCTCTTATTATACAACTAGTCATATCGCATATTGTACATACTGCAATTATATGTTTGTATTAAAGACTTTTTTACGATTATGTTTGTACTGCGTTTTATCACTCCCCCAAATGTATTATTGACTGTAGCGTGCAATTTATGAACACGTAGAAATGTGACAGGTATGAATATAAAGGGTCTAACAGACCAAAAATGGTGAATCGGCCCCACCCTAGATTTTTATTGAACTTGTGTGGAAAACATTTGTTTTAGATTGAAAAATAACTCCCAAAATTTCAAGTTTCTAACCCTTCATATAAGGATTATATGAGAGTAAATACCCTTAGCTATATAATCTTTTTCTCGGTTGTTAATTAAGATATTCTAATAAAAAAAAATACGAAAAGACTCGTACTTACGTCCTTTATAACATATATTTTTTCACAATTGTGATCAAATTATTAAGGGTAGAAAAAAGATATTTAAATTTTTAGGGGTGGGAATTTCAAACAACCCTTCGAGTGACCACTTTCAAAAAATTGCAAAATGGTCGAAGGGGTGGAACATAGTATTTTTTTGCTGATATTTTTTAATGTATCAGAAAAAATAAGGATCCCGCGAAAAATTGAACTGCACCACGCGATAGAGCAGACTTTTATCTTGAGAAACCACCCTGTCAAGTTGCGAATGTTCACGTTTTTACCGAACCAGAAAGCAAAAAATCATCGCGGAACACGAGTCGTTCCGACTCAATCCGACTTAATCAAAATAGATATATGTTAGCGTAGTCGATTATCTTTGTTTATGTTTGAAATATTAGATTTAATGTTTCGAGATTACAAATACTGTATGCGAGTAATTAAAAGTTAATATCACAGTATACGCCGCGCGAGATTCATATGTCCACGCGTCTGACATATAGATGACAATACTACTTATGCGAACGCCTGCCATCAGTATTCGGCACTGCAGCTCGTATCCTGAATTCTCTAATCGATCAGATCAATCCAGAAAAATTCAAGGAAAAATTTCTTACGTATTACGGAGTTTAATAAAAAATAAAAAATTATATTTAAAATTATATTTAATCGATTAAACATATTGGGAGACAATAAATTTCACTCCAGTTTGTTGCGATTCGAGTAGGGACACTTTTAGAATAGCTTAGAATAAATGAAAATCTAAGTAATCTGATAAGGCATCTACACTCGTGATTGAAAACATCGGGATCCGCTGCGGGGGATCGATTGTTTTCAATACGAGGCGTATCGATCACCGTGGAAATATGGAGGTCAGGAAAGAAAAGACTTTCGTAATTTCGGCGACTAACCTCGGATGGCTCCGTTTGACGTATCGGCATACAAATTGACCGGTCACTTACGATTCGCCGCAATTTGAATTTCAGTAGCCGCGCTGCACGATCCCGAAGACAATAGACGGCTGCCAATGATGAAACTATCGATTTCATTGCTAAGCCATCAGCG
>CM052325.1:11407265-11471074 GCA_028455615.1 Lasioglossum zephyrum
ACCAAGTATAACAAAGGACCACCCTATAGGAATGCAAACTTGTGTGTTCAGAGCAGAGTTGTGCAGAATTACAATTGAATTACTCCAGAATTATAATTACAAAGTAATTGAATTAAATTGTAATTCAATCATGTTGTAATTTATAATTCAGATCTTCAGTCAATTAAATTACAATGTAATTCGTAATTGCAATGGAGCACAATTATAAAATACATTGTGATTGTATTAAATTGTAATTCAATTATGTTGTAATTTATAATTCAGATCTTCAGTCAATTAAATTACAATGTAATTCTTCAATTCCTCAAAGTAAAGAATAAGTTTCAATTATGTTAAATTTCAATAGTTCATATATACGGGGTGCTCGACTGCCCGATTACATCGGAAAAGTTACGTCACTGATTGAATTATACTGTAATACAATTACAAATTGCATTTCAATTATATTGTGTTTCAATTATATTGCATTTCAAGTATATTGTATTTCAATTATACTGTAATTCAATTATAAATTGCATTTCAATTATATTGTATTTCAATTACATTGTGTTTCAATTATATTGTATTTCAATTACAAATCTGATTGAAATACTTAGTAATTGAATTACGTTGTATTTGAATTATATAGTAATTCATTTACGACGTAATTGAATTACTATTAATTGAAATACAATGTAATTCAACTACGTAATTGAATTACAATGTAATTGAATTAGCACATCTCTGGATCAGAGGTACAGCAGAGAGCTGCGACGAATGGCGTACGGATAACAGAACGCTGCATCCATACGCGCATAGGAGATTTCACGTTAATGCGTTTGCGTCTGAGATCATAGTGACTTATACTACTGCAGCCGTTTGCCACCTAGAGTCCTCCACAGATTAAAGTCTTCGGATACTTTTTCTGATAAATAATCGAAGCCAAGAATAATACGGACAATGCGAGACTGTTCATTTGCCATTTTTATTTGATCTGCTACTTTTTAATTTACAAGAAGAAGAATGAAAGAAGAAAGGCAAACTTCTTCTTTCGTATCGAACGATCCGTGCTCGTTAAATTTTATGCTCGCGACATTTCCATAATATTTATCACTTGGCCGTTTAATTAATGGGAAACAAGGTTTGTAAAGTTGTAATCGTGGAAAATTATACAACCAAAGAAGTTACATAAAGGATAAAGGATAAAGACTACAGAAATTATATAAAACAATATGATTAAAGGCGGAACGCATTTTCAGAGTAATCGTCTTTCGAAATACCGCGATATACCAGTTTCTGCTGATCCTTATGCAATGTACACTGCTTCTTAACGATTTAAAAATTACGGCAACTTTGTTATGTAAATTTTTCTGCGAAATGTTCGCATTTGTGCAATTTTTCATGTGTCTGTTTTTTCTTTAGATTAGAGATATCAGATGGTGAAAAAATTCGTAAATTTCGGTAATTTCGATAAAATCACCTTTACAGTTTGTGGAAGTAAAGTGATTAGTAAAAAATTGATGAAAATGAGACTTGCTTTTATTGTCGTTGGTCGAGAATCCCCCAGTAATGCAATTACGCGAAGACGAATGAAAGGAAAGGCGATCAAGGACTCGCTCGTACGGCGATCGAGGAAGAAACGAGACTTCTTGTTCGCAAGAACGTAGATTTTGCAGTACCTCGCGGAACGTTTCCATTATTCTCCCATATCGGATCGGTCCGGCTTTTTCTGCGTGACGAAACGAAAGATCCCGTGGCCTGATGAGAAGTTTTTGTTCTACATATGTATTAATTTATCATAAAGTTGGAAAAGTGGACGAAATCGTAGTCGCAGGAAATGTTTCTTCTCCCCGAAAAGTCGATCTCTAATAATTACGAGTTCGTTCGTAATAAAACAGAATAGAAAATGCAAACCAGTTTCATTCACGGAGGGTGACCTGAATTCACGACTTTTTACCGCGACGGATACATAGCATTTCGATTAAGCGGCTGAATAACATACACTTTTAAATGAAAAAAGAAAAACTTGTTACGGAACGAGATCCCACTTCAGAGATAAATGTCACCGACGTCGCGCGTTCTGAAAAAAACAAGGTGGGTTGGACGACAGAATATTTCCATAATGCAATAAAAACTGCGTCCGTATCTCCGATAAAAAGATCGTTGAATATATTTTGGAAGTAGAAATTTCGTTGCTCGGACACGATAAGAAAAGTCAAGAATTTTTCGATACATCGTCTCTCAGTGGATGTTTCCCTTTTAAAAACGTTTTTGCATTCTTTTCGAAAAATATCTCGGACAGACATGAACGATGGGCGACGAAAGTAGATGCATCAAGCTTGAAAATGAGTCACAGGATATATTGCTATACTATTCATTCCCCACGAAATTCTAACAATTTAAATAGGGTCGAGAATTTTCGAAAAATCGTTCATTTTATAGTGCGTTCATATCCGGAGCTGTTTCAAGATGCAATAATCTTTTTACGGGCAAATTAGCGATGGTCGGTGAAAGTAGAGGCTTCGAGCTTCAAAATGAGTCCAGGCATATTGTTGTACAATCTTTTTCAACGAAATGATTGCAATTGAAAAATTTCTGGAGAAATGCTTCGGGTGCACTATACAGTTATGAAGAGTTGACGTTCTAATTGGGACATGCTCATTTCAAAATAGATATCTCGAATATTGCGGACTCACCCCCTCCCGAAGCACGATCCTTGTTAGAATTTATAGATAATTTTGGTGAATTTCTTTGCTGGGCCTACCGGCTGACGATCGGGTTCTAATTGGGACCGACGAGCAAAGAAAAGATCGGCGGTTTTGGTCAAGGCAATCCATCGTACATACGGTCGAATTCTTTCGGCAACCGGTCTAGCAAAAGTGAACCGGTTTCATTCGACGCAGAACGGCCACGTAATACGGGGCGCGATTACGATGGGGCCACATCTTGACATTGGGCGCGGTGGTTTTGACGGCCGTGGGCTCTCTGCAGCCCTGGCTCTTGTTCCTCGGTGAAAGTTACTCGGTACGAGCAGGTATGTAACCAAATACGCGAAACTAACACTCTGCCAGGTGTCTCCGAGCAGCCGGTGAACACCGCGAGTTTACACGAGCACCTGAACACGTTAATCGAGTGAGTGTCTGTCCAAAGCCCATGTAGATCGCTAAGAAAATTCATAGGAAGATGTGGTACATGATGTCTCTTCCTTTCCTTACGCAATGCAGCAAGAGAACGATCTAGTATACTATGCAACCTTCTTCCATTTTCCATTGGAAAATTGAATACAGTTGGTAATTAAATTCATAGAGCAGTCACTTGAATAAATTGACAAGTTTATATTGAAACAATCAATTTTTAGCGATGAGACAATCAATAAGTCTGGTATACACTCTTTTTCCATTTTGGAAAATTGAATACGGTGGGTAATTAAATTATTGGAGCAGCCACTTGAATAAATTGGCAAGTTTATATTGAAACAATCAATTCTTGGCAATGAGACAATCAATAAGTCTGATATTTAGAGGATCTATAGGGATTTTTTAATTGTATCCTCTAATAAATATATAAAGACTGCAGTTATTTTTTTGTTAATTAATAATTTAATAACTTTGAAGATATAGTAATATTAATAACAATTTCTGAACTAAATTATTTGATCCTACTCCGAAGAAAACAACTTATTGATTAAACATTTTTTAAAATAAAAAGAAAACATTTTTTTTAAATAAATCGACAACTTCGCATTTGTGAGTGTTGTCTGAATGTTGCTACAGTCGCCAGGGATATACACCTTCCTTCCATTTTATAAAATTGAATACAGTGGATAATTAAAATAATGGAGCAGCCACTTGAGTAAATTGGCAAGTTCACATTGAAACATTCTTATCAATAAGACAATCAATAAGTCTGATATACACTCTTCTTCCATTTTGGAAAGTTGAATACGGTGGGTAATTAAAATATTAGAGCAGCCACTCGCCTAAATCGATATACGTATATTGCAAAAATCATTTTTTGTATGAAAATCTATCTCCACTGAATTCCGGTTATTTTTATAGAATATTCCACGAACGCTAGATAGATTTATGAATTAGGAATAAACGTGTGCAATGTTAATTCGGTAATAAACAAACCATAGGAAAGAACAGAAAGAAAATGTCGGTCGGTCATGTGTAAAAGAAGGATTAGAAGTGTTGAAAAGATTGTTTTAGGGGAATATGTAAGTGGATTCCGACGTGGATTAGTAATGTAAAGTGGAACGTGAAATCATGCGGTCCCGATGCCCCATTGCGAGCAATGGATGAACGTTTGCGAACCGAGTCACGTAGATTGTAGACAGGAGAGGAGTGCAGGTGCTATCGTGACTCGAGTATGCTTCTTCCCTACGGATTAAAAAGGTTACCAGGCATTTCTGCAAGCTTAGACAATGAAAAATGGACAAGGCTATTACAGAAACGCGAATTTCACATTCGTGGAATACGTTTTCCCCTGGGTCACTGCGTCAGCGTTCCTGTGAACTGTTCTTATTTACGTAAACGAATAAATTACCACCTGGTGGACGCCACGCAACCGTTGTAGATCGATTAGAATACCAATTGTTTTCTCTTAAATAATTCGAAAAATTGACGAGACTGGAGAAACAGGAAATACATAAGTTTGTGCAGACGGTTATTTAATAAATAGAATAAATAGAATAAAGAATTGCCTGTTATTATGAATATTATCAATTATGAACGAGTCCTTCTGGTTTATACGAATTTAAAGAAGAAATGCTTGCTACGGTTAAACTCGTTAAAAATTGACAGTAAAAAGAATCAGCAACTTTACGGAGTACTCTATCAATTTCATCTGAATTTACATTGCAAAAACATGATACATCAAAGTCTCTATTTCTTCGATTCATCTGGCTCCACATTCGTTTGAAAAATCATGATTCCGTTCTTAACTCGTTCAACCTGACGTAATATCGATGCCGTGATTGAGAAGCCACCGATTAATTTTCATCCGATGTGCAGCAGAACGGCGCCCGATGTCGAAATCCCGAATTCAAAACTTTCTTTCAGGTCGCGAGTGCGTATTCAACGTTGTAGGAAGAATGGGACCGGTACACGTTTCTCGTGGGTACACCTTCGAAAAACTTAATCGCTCTGGTTCACTTTTATTATGCAATCATTTAAATCGAGAGCCTGGAATTCGGCCTCCTTTCTCCCCTGGTAATGGATTCAGCCCGCGCGATCGAGATCAATTTCGGCGTGCGTGTGTCGCACCGGTTTCTATTGTATAAACTTTTTCTAAGAAACCTCACTTGCAAAATTCTAAACTCTCATTCCTACTTATTCCGCCGACGAGAGTGAATCTATTCAAATAACGCGGACCTCGAAATTCCGAGGGTGTCGTTATATTGTTAATCGCTAGACAGCGGATTTTATGCATATACAAACAAAAATAAGCAGATGCAATTGAAAACAGCGAGAACATTAGAAGAATTAAAAAATACTGTTATATTATTTTCAACCCGTTAACCTTATTCAGAAAGAATATCAATTTCACTACAGTTTGTTGCAATTCAGACCGAAAATTTTTATTTTGCATAAAAATCCGCTGTCTATTAATCACTAGACTATAGAATGTATACATTTATGAGAAAAGTGAGTATTTATAATGTGAAAGAATTAAAGAGTATCGATATAGGACCTCGATTAACCAGCAGGATCGGGATAATTTTTGAAAATTTATTTCCCTTTATAATATACTACATGTTTAAATGCATATTTCTTTATATTTTATCTATTCCTCGGTCCTTATTTCTTCGATCCTTACTGTTCATGCCTCATTCAGATTCCGCGTGCGTTTTCATCAGACATTTTGCAACGTCCTGCGTGACAAGAGTGGATGCCCGCAGAAATTTGACAATTTCGCCGGGTTCGCAATTGGGAAACGCGAAAGTAGACTGTCGAAAGCAGGTCGAACTAGCAAAAGAATGTTTGGCCCGATATGCCGGGCGTGGTTCGCCAGAAGAGCTACCCTATTTTCAAGGTTGCGCGTAAGCGTCTGTCGAAATCGAGAGCCAATGACGCGTTGAAACCGAATCCGAAAACCGTTCAGCTATAACTTTGAAGCCCTTCGATAAAAGTAAAATCTTCGTAAATATTTAGAACCACAAATTCGAAGACAATTCTTGTCAGGTGTAAAATTGCGGGCGTACTGAGACCATTAACAGGTCTTCAAGTTACACGGCGAAGACGAGGTGTGTCGAATCTTCTGGACTTTCACAGTTCAAGGCAGTTCACAGTTATGGGCACTTTTACCACCTGTCCTTGCCAACAATGTTGAGTAGAAGGGGTACGGTCGTGGGATTCAAACTCCCACTGCTGTTGGTGGAGGCTGTTGGTGGTAGCGAAGGACGGAGAAGCATGATGGTAGACTTCAGAAAGTTGAGAGAAACTCAATGTTTTATTGAATAGTTCGTCTCAAAACTCAAAGCAAATTTTGGAGCTTAGACCAGTCAGTGTCTTTGCAAGGGGCGTGACAATGTATAGGAACCTCCCAGAAGAGCGCTATTCACTTTAGAATCAAACGTGGTAACTTAGATCAGTCGATGTCTTTGCAAGGAACGTGGCAAAGTATAGGAACCTCCGAGGGATGGTCCAACTCAGTTTAGAACCAAAGGTGGTAACCTAGACCAGACAATATCTTTGCAAGGAGCGTGGCTAACTTAGAACCAAAGGTGGTAATGTAGACAAGCCGAAGTGTTTATAAGAGCACTTCTATAGTGCAGAAACCTGATAAATTATCTGTATTAATTGTAATACAAATCCGCAGTGCACTGAAAACTGATTCGAAATACCTGCTGGTAGTCCGAAGTGTTTGCAAGGGGGGGGGGTGGAATGAACAATTGGAAGTACATTGATAACGTGTTTAATTATAGACAAACAAGTCTGCTAAAAAAATAAATAAAGTTCAGCCTGAGTCGACACCGATAATTATCTTACAGCACAAGTGGTCGCTTAGAGGTAGTGTGCGCCATAGGCAAGAGCTGGGGCAGCGGCGATTTTGCCGATGGGAGCTGGGTGGGCGGCGTATGCGAGAGGGGCTGGGTGAGCGGCGTATGCGACGGGTGCTGGGTGGGCGGAGTATGCGAGAGCGGGGGCGGAGTGAGCGACTGCGTATTGGGCGGGGGCTACGGCGTACGGGGCGGCGTATGGGGCGGCGTATGAGGCGGCGTACGGGGAGGCGTACGCGGCGGTGTATGGGGCAGCGTGTGCGACGGCGAGCTTAGCAGCTGGGGCGTAGGCCAAGGGGGCGGCAACTTTGGCAACTGGAGCAGCCAACACTGGAGCGGAGGAAGCATAAGCCAGAGGGGCGTGAGCGATGGGGGCAGCAGCGACGGCCTTGACAGCGACTGCGGCGGGTTCCTTGCGGACTACGGCGTTGAATCCGTTGACTGGGTCAGCGGTGTAGTCGACAGTGCGTTTGGTTCCGTCAGCCTCCAAGAGGGAGTAGCTGCCCTGTACAACATCTCCGTCACGGGTTTCTTGTTGGCTCTTGGCATCTCCGGTGAGGGTATCATGAACATCATAGGCGTAGCTGTATTGTGGGTGAGGGTCGTAGTCAGCGTCCACACTCTTCGCCACTACTGCTTTCGCTATTGGCACCGCTGGGTAGGTCAGAGAGGCCGGTTGGGCGTAGGAGATTGGTGCTGCTGGGATGAGTCCAGCGTTAGCGGCTGCCACGAGGGCCATGAGAGCGACGAACTGGAAGGAGACAAATTATTAGTGATCTTTGCAAATAGTTGCTTTCAACAACCCTATGGAGCTAGAATATGCCTATGCTAATTCCTCAAAAAATTTACTACATTTTTTCGAGACGACTAGATGTGTTCTGCTAGTTTGACTCTAAGCCAAGTTCCTAACGTAACTACGTTATGTATAGACAACGGATTTTATACATTTATGAAAAAAAATGAGTATGTGTGATTGGAAACAGTGAATCCGTTGTTTAGTTATGTAAGACATATATTTACTGTTTTTCAATTGGACCATTGCCAGATCAGACTCTGTATAAGTCTCTAGCGTGGTCAAATTATTGAGTTACTGTACAACTGACAAATAGTGCAAGATTGTTCTAGTTGAATAAAATAGTTCAAAACAAGGTTGGAGAGTAGGGCTCGACTTGTATGAAGTGATATCTAGATTTGAGGACTCGATTAGATCCTTCCCACTAATCCCGAAGGATCGAGCAAGATTCCCAGGATCTTTTACCCACCTTGAATGCCATTGTTGAGTAGATTTGGTTGGTTTGGATCGACTGAGGATCGACTGATGATGCTAAACGTTTGACCGGGCGGGTTTATATACCGGCGACCGGGCCACAGCTGCCATACTCCCCACCATTTGGGCTAGGTTTTGCCGGACTTTCGAAGTTTGGCAGCGAGATCGTATCAGCTAACCGCACTTGAACTTGGCCGGCGTATCTGGAGCCAGGACACACCCACGGGTTGACTAAAATTCAAACCGGAACCGTTATACCTGAACTATTCGAAGCTACAGAAAAAATAACAACTGTATATACCTTGGTCTCGTTTTCTCCAGCAGGATATCATGCAGGACTCCGTTTCGAATGATCACGATCCATTAATTACCATCAAGATACGATTGATAAGATTGAAATTCTTTTTTTACATCGACTTGAAATTGTTTCTGGTGGTTTTTGATGAGTTTGTAAATGTAAATTGAATAACACACATTACATCGAATACACATTTTTTGATAAGTATTGTCAACTTGACCAATTATTTCACTTAATTATTAATTATTCGTGCGACAAATGATTGAATGATAATCATTCGAAACACATTTCCTACTAAGAATCGACCGATTTGTTATGACAAAAATCTTGAAATTTAACTAGCAATTTTTTACAATGAAATATTAATCATTGTAGGGATCAATGATCATCAGAATCATTTATCAACGATCATTAAATTATAGCTGATATCTTTTTGGTCTCGAAACATATTGATCGTAAATAATTATTGACTGTTCTCTCACTCAGTGAGTTTCAACGGGTCACATTTGATATCGAACGAATTCGTAAGATTTAAATAACCGGTTCTGTAAACAATCTTTCGTTTCTCCCGAATACTGTCGTAAGCATAAATCATAATTAACCAAGATTTTAATGAGATCTCTGCTAAAAATGGAAAGAACACGTGTAATTAAATTAAGAATTGCTGAACTGAAAGATCGAAATCAATATACGTCGATGAAAAAAAGTTCTACGATCAAAATAACGATGAAAAAATCGTTCTCTCACTTCCTACACTCTAAAATGTTGAACCCATTTGTACGAGGTCAAGGGAATTACTCAACGATCCACTATTAAACATTCTACGCCCGGAACTGTTGAAAAGTCGTTCCAATGCTAATCCTCCGATCTTTGTTATAATTCCGTAATAAAGAATCGTGCAATAATCAATTAGTGCAGTACTCATTTTAACGCTGGGAGTCTCTACTTTCGAAATCAATTTATGAGCTTCTTCCAAGATGATTATGGAAAACCGAAGACAAGTTTTCTCTCGAAAATCCTACAAATTGAAAGATCTCTGAAAATCATAAAAAAAATGTTTCCACGAATGAAATTACCATGGACTCGAAGATTGAAGTTTCCTCTTTGCTTCCTCGAAACTTGACGTGCGATTTTCTTTTTGGCTGTTTTATGAGACGAAAACGGGGAAATAGTTCGGACGTGAGAAGCTCTCATGGTGTATCTTATATTATTGCAAAGATGGCGGTACTTTATGTGTACTTCACATTTTTACACATTTGTTCCTTACATCTTCCATTAACTGAAAAACCTTATCGCATGCCACATTCATAATTTGATACATTTATTGTTTACATCTTCTATGAAGTGCACGAACTTATTGAACATTAGATTCACGCTTTTGTACGTTTATCGCTTACACCTTGTACCAAGTGCATAAAGTGCATGAGTTTATTTCATATCGAATTTATATTTTCGTACATTTATCGCTTACACCTTGTACCAAGTGCATAAAGTCCGTGAGTAAACTCTCGTAAACTTTCGTACATTTGTTGTTTACATCTTCTATTAAATGCGTTAACTTATCGGATATTGAATTTACATTTTTCGTAAGTTTATTTCTTACATCCTATATTAAATGCGGTATATTAAAGTCGGTATAAAATACAGATAGGAAGTGAAGTGCAACGAACGATACGTTTATTAACGAAAATTTTTTATTTTATCCTGGACGCTCGTATGCACCCACTCGGATGCGTAAGAAATTTCCGATTGCAGCTGAATATCAAAGTGTATATGTAAATGCAAAGTGGTTAATAAATGTGCTCGAATTAAAGAAACACGCGTAACATAATATCGTGCAATTAATTGTAATCTCCATAATTACAGAATGTTCGGAAAGGCAGCTTGAAACATTAATTGCAGTGCATCGAAGCGTGCCAGGTAGCGAGTGTCAGCCATATTAAGGAGTGGTGTCATGACCCTCGCTAATTGAAACTTTTTATAACATTCAATCTGCATTGCGTTAAAACTGCAACTGTGTTGCCAGATTTTTCAGTTCATAAAATTTCATAATGAATTTTTTAGATTCGTCCCAGGTGCCTCATAAAAATCCTATATAAAAGACGAGATTGTAATATCGATTACTTTCGCGTAAAAGATAAGACATTAAACTGTATGAAATGTACAAAATAAAAAAAATATATATATACAATATATACAATATGTAATACAAGATTGTGATCGTAAAAGATGGACAATAAGTTGAGTAAATGGATAAATATAAAAATACAAGTGCAATAATAGGAGGTGCAAAAAAAAAAAGGACAATTAAGTAAACGGTAAAATTATTGAAAATGATACGGATCATTTCACTGTATGATATTTTATTTCGTAATGATACATAATGTGCAACGCGTACGGTGGTAATACTTATATAGAAATAGTGAACCGTTAATCGATTCTACGTAGAAGGTGAAGGTGAGCAATAAATTTTCCACCGTGCTCGCTGATGACATAACGCTCTGTATTTCACGCAACACGCTGCGAAATCAATCAAAAATTTTCTCCTCGATGTCTATAAAGATTTATAGAGCTATAGAAATATCGAAAAAAAATTGAATTGATGAATAACGATAAAAACATGTATACTTAAAATTGTTCAACAAGTCCTGTACACATAAATCAATGATTCTTCGAATTTTTATGATTAAGAGAAATATAAATATATTAAAAACATATCGCACACATGACTAGGCAATTCTTGGAATTTTCATGACGAAGATAATATAAAAGAAATTATATTTAAAATTGTTTAACGAAGTCAATATGCGAATAGATGATTCCCCTTGAACAATTCCTTTTACAAATTCAAATTGTTAGGTATCTAACATTTAAGCGTACAAAAAAGAATTCGACATAGCACACGGATTTTTGTCAAATTATTTTCCAGGGTACTGAATAAATAATACAGATCGTTCAACAGCGTGAAAGAACAGGTTGTTACGGCGGCTGTTAATTTTCGAAATTTCGCCAAATTCCAGGGCCGCGGGTAAAAAGGGGGGCCGGGTACCAGTTGGATCGCGAAACTTTCGACGCGATACGTATTCGGATCTACCTCGATCGTTGCGTCACATCTAACGTTGCCGGCAAACAGAAGTGGAGCACTTTCATAAAGGAAGCAAAAAAAGCGAAACGAAACAAAAAGGTCAGGCCCTGGGCCAGAGAGCCGAACCTCGCCTCGATCGATCGATCGATGGACGGGCCCTCAGGCGATCCAGATCGAGGATCGAGAGACCTCCGGCTTCTACATCTTCTGTAAAACTTCTGTGTGAACACGTGCAACAAGTCTACAAACTGGTCTGCCACGTGAAATCAATGTCACAACTCGAATTTAGGTCTTCCGCGCTTGCTGACCGCTGTCCCCCGGCATTTCAATCACTATACCTATTCGGCCGGATTAGGTGCGAATAAATTTGAAATCGCGACCGAAATACCTTGAATAATCCACTTTTTTTTTACACGGAATCCTATTTTTAGATTTGATCTGCAACCATAACTATTAATAGACTGCGAATTTTATACATTATGTGTATATTTAGGAAAATTTCGATCTGATCAAAACTATGAGAGTAGCCTCTAACAATTTTGGAGATGTGTATAACGAATATATGTAGGTACATATACAGGGTGATTCACGCAATTGTTTCAAGTCATAACTCCGTTATTATTGCATTTACGAAAAAATGCCAAAGGAGAAAGATAAATGGTTCGAAGAGAACGACATCTGTAGGCCTTTAATTTTTTTTTAGATGCTGCAGTGCATGTGCAATTAACAATTGCATCATTTCTTTAAATAGAAATGCATATTGTTTTTTATACAGATCGATTCTACTGTTCATTCTAAGTAAAAAAAATGATTAGGGTATACATGGCAAAAAATTATTAAATCTCGAGATATTTTCAAAAAATGTCTTTATTGAAGAAGATAAAAACGAAGAAGTAAACACCCTTTCGACATTGTTATCATAACAGAAACTGATTTGTACGAGTATACGTTATAAGATATTATAATAAGATATAATAAGAAATGTTTAGAATGTAATGGAGAAGCGTTTCAGCATTTTCTTCAATAAAGACATTTTTTGAAAATATTATTTATTTATTTAAAAATTCATTGAGAATGGAAATATTCTAGGTCGGAAAGGGTTAGAAAAGAGGCTGATTTTCTGTATAAAACTCGTTCGTTACGATCGTGGTAGAAACTTTCGATTACGTATATAAGTTCGCCGAGTTACCAAGCATTTTATTGGCGAAAATGGCGGACCACTCGAACGTGCGAAAATAAAGGGGAACGAACAGCAGTAAGCGTTTAATCGTCCGAAAATCCGATCAGCGTTGCTTCACCCGACATGTTACGTCATGGACCGCGTAATCAGGTCCTCTTCTTATTTTTTCATACCGCGAAAAAAAGAACCAGTTGATTCCGCCAATTATGGAAGAACTCAAGGTCGCCGGTCTCGGATCATGCTGCGGAGCAGCACTCCTCAGCGTCCCGTGCACCGGCGAATTACACGGTGAATAATTTGTTGGATTCCCGCGAACCAGAACTAATTGGCATTATGAAGCATCTCGCGAATTTATCACAGACCGAGTTCGACTACGAGGCGACACGACGCGACGTTTTATCGCCGCGTTCGCAACGCGACAAACCATCATTATCGGTTATTACTGTCCTTCGTGATGTTTCCGATCGCAAGCTCTGGCGATTTGTCTTTGCAGATGATCGAGGACCTATCATGTATTCCAGTGGATAAAATTGCGGGACGAATTCAGAATTATATCGCGTCATGGCGAGGTACAGGAATCGTAACAATTTATTGTCTCCGTTCACCATTTTTATGTTTCAAATCATATATCGACATTGTTCAACTCTTTTAATCATTTTGGATTGCACAATGGATGTCATCCATTTACGAAGGAAATGGACTTCATCTATTTATGAAGAATCGTGAATTTTTGTGCATCAATTAAAATTAAAAATTTTATTTTCTCCTTTAATCGTTCTTATGTTTCAAATCATATATCGACATTGTTCAAATCTTTTCACCATTTTGAATTGCACAATGGATTCCATCCATTTACGAAGGAAATGGATTTCATCCATTTATAAAGAATCGTGAATTTTTGTGCATCAATTAAAATTAAAAATTTTATTTTCTCCATTAATCGCTCTTATGTTTGGAATCATATATCGACATTGTTCAACTCTTTTAATCATTTCCAATTGCACCTGCTCATTTTTGTCATAAAATCCATTGGTAGTTAGTAATTACCAGAATACGGATTTTTATCCATTTATGAAGAATTGCGATTTTTTTTCATCAATTAATTGCAGTCTATATAGATAACAATTTATTGTCTCCATTAATCATTTTTCTATGTCAGTATATTGAAATAGTACATTGACATGGGTGAACTCTTTCATTTTGAACCGCAGTCATTTTTGTCACTAATTCCTGAAATCCATCGGCAATTACTAGACTGTGAATTTTTATACAGTTACGAAGAATTTGGCTGGGCAAAATACAAAACAGAAACAGATTAGAAAAGTTCAAGAACAGTTACGATATTTCCAATGCAAACAATCAATTAAAAGGTGCTTGAAAATGAAGAATGAAACTCGTGAGTATGAGAACAATGACAATATGTTATCGACCCTCTGTGTTCAGCCAGCGAAAACCGAAGACGAAAGTTTCAGCTCGCGCTCGGCAGAAAAAGCGAGCGTATTTAATTAAGTAATCGACGACGGAGGAGGACGGAGAAGAGATTCGAGGATGCAGGCTGTTTCCCTCGCTCGACGTTCGTCAGAAGTGGCGAACAGGAAGAAAAATAAAATTTCAGGACTTCTTTCAGCGAAAAGGTCGCCTTTATAGTTCTGGACCGACCGATTAGTCGAAAATAGATTTTTACATATGCATATGGCATACCAGCTTATTATCGACAGGCGGAACGTTCAACACATTTTCCTCGGACACTATATTTGCCGAAATGGTGTTCACGAGATATTTAGCCTCCAGTTACATCATAAACAAATGTTTCATTCAATAAAACAACTACTTCAATGCGAAATACATATTCGCTAGTGTGGTCCACACATTTGTTAATGCTTGAGACACTAAATCCAAAGCTTCGAGATTGTATGCACTATATGCGAGTAATTAAGAATGAAAAATCTACACGACCAATGGCCTTAAAATTTTATGCAAAGCTTCGTCGCATGTGTAACTTGTACAAAAGTTATTCTCAATTGTAATCTGTGCGCAGAGTTGTGCTAATTCAATTACGTTGTAATTCAATTACGTAGTTGAATTACATTGTATTTCAATTAATAGTAATTCAATTACGTCGTAAATGAATTACTATATAATTCAAATACAACGTAATTCAATTACTAAGTATTTCAATCAGATTTGTAATTGAAATACAATATAATTGAAATGCAATGTAATTGAAATACAATGTAATTGAAATACAATACAATACATGAAAACAATGTATTTTATAATTGTACTCCATTGCAATTACGAATTACATTGTAATTTAATTGACTGAAGATCTGAATTATAAATTACAACATAATTGAATTACAATTTAATTCAATTACTTTGTAATTATAATTCTGGAGTAATTCAATTGTAATTCTGCACAACTCTATCTGTGCGGAGCTTTTCAAGATTGCAACGTCAGTCTTCCATACCCAGCAAGTTTCTTCCGAAACGTTTGTTGGTATCGGCTAGAATTCTCGAGCGATTGAATTTCGTCCAGTAAACGGGCTTTTCGACGCGCGCCCGTCGAAGTCCGGGGAAGGATTAAGTAACTTCACGGCAAGGACGTGGCCTAGTCCACGGCGTTGGCGTCCGCGATGGTCCCCGAGACGGGGATCGTCGGTGTTCGAATTGTTCGTGTTGGGCGTGGTCCGATTTCTTGCTCAATTTTCTGCCACTCTTTCGCGGCCGCAAATCGGGTGACCGTCGAAGATACCGTCACCCAGTTACGTCACCGTTCGCCCGTAGGTCCTGCGCCACGGCTTGCGAGTATAAAAGCCGAAAACCACCCGACCATGGTATCATTCGCATCACAGACAGACAGATCGAGAGATCTACCAATCAAGCAAGCTACGATGGCATTCAAGGTACATATATCGAAAGCGATACTCGATCATTCATTCAACACAACACCCCATACCGCTTCTTCTTCTTCTTCTTCTACGTTCGACGACGTCGTCGTCATTTATCGAGCCAAAAGAGCCATTGTCGTTTAAAAAAGCATTCGTTCTCAAATTAACTATCGTTTCTCGAGCTTTCTCTGAATTACTCGAAATTTTCTTTGAAATTTTTCCTGAACTTCTGAGAACTTCTTCTCGCCTCCTCGAGTTTGTCGGCTCCTCGTGACTCCTCGAAAGTAGAACGCACGTATACCTGTGCCTCGATAATCCCACACGTACGATTTCGGTAACGCGACTTTCGTCAACCTCTCGGGAATTCCATCATGCCATTTCTTGTGTATTTTTATTGCTACAAGTATCTCGCTTCTCAATAATACATTTCGTTTCTCCGAGGGAAGCTTACGCTTCGTTTCGTAGAAGAGGGATGCAGTTGTTGGGTTAAACGGGGATCAATAATCTATAACGCACTCTTTCTATCTCTGCATCGTTATAAAATTAAAATGGTTGGCACCGATAGCATATATTCTTCTCTTCTTTATGTTTCTGCTGTTTCTTTAAGTCACACCGAATGCCGGAAAGAGAAAATACTGAAACCATTTAAACGCATCGTTTCGCATGAAAATCCGCGGTCTAGTACAACCGTCCAATTGCTGCAGTCAGCTCCATGCAGTGACTGCACTACTGTGCATTCGCCGAGATAGCAGACTGAACGCTAGACTTAACATTATCTGCTTGTTTCACTGAAACTCAGTTCTCCAGTCCGCGATGATTGATCGAATTAATTACCGTCTGCAAGCGAAAGGAACACTCCTTCCTTCAATTTATGTTCTCCCTCGTCTGCAACATACACTACCAGCATTACAATAGTCAACTGGACAAACAGTGCCTACGACCAGAATTTAACCCTTTGCACTCGGAGCTATTCTAACTCGGAAACCGAATTTTTCTTTCGGTCTGAAATATTTCCATTTCACACGATTTTCTTACTTTTATTTATACGAAACTGATACAAAACCTCGTACAATATTTTCAGTAGTTTCTTGACGCATTAAGTAGGTTTAGTAATTTATTTTCGAATGCGAAGGGTTAAATCGCAGATTGCAAACTATCAGCTGGTTCTAACAAAGACCATTTTGTTTTGTTGCAGTTTGTTGCTTTCACCACCCTCTTGGCCGCCGCCAACGCCGGTCTCCTGCCAGCAGCCCCGCTGTCCTACGCGCCGGCAGCCCCTCTTGCCTACGCCGCTGCTCCAGTAGCGGTAGCCAAAACCGTGGCAGTGGCTCCCGTGGCGAAGGCAGTGGATGCTGACTTCGACCCCCATCCTCAATACAGCTACGCTTATGATGTCCACGACAGCCTGACCGGTGACGCCAAAAGCCAACAGGAGACCCGCGATGGAGACGTAGTCCAGGGCAGCTACTCTTTGCTCGAAGCTGACGGAACCAGACGCATCGTCGACTACACCGCTGACCCAGTCAACGGATTCAACGCCGTAGTCCGCAAGGAAGCCGCCGCTGCTCCTCTCGTAGCTGCACCTGTCGCCAAGATCGCTGCTGCCCCCGCCATCTCCTACGCCGCACCCATCGCCAAATTCGCCGCTGCCCCCGCCGCCATCTCCTACGCCGCACCCATCGCTAAATACGCCACCCCCCTCGCCTATGCCGCCCCCGTTGCCAAAATCGCCGCTGCCCCTGCTCTCTCCTACGCCGCACCAATCGCCAAGTACGCCACACCCCTCGCATACGCCGCCCCCGCGCCCGCCTACATCCACTGAACAACGATCTGCCCACGATAGGATAATGTTTATCTGAATAAAGTCACTTTTTTAGCAATCATACAACAATCGTGTTCTCTCTCTCTCTCTCTTAAGAGAGAATTTAATTAAACCCTTAAGCGACTGCGAACGGCGCCTTTAGGTTTGTTTTCGACGCACTGGTAACATTCGTTTCTTGCTCAGAATTTTTCATCTCCCACTGCCACGACAGTTGCCCGGAAAACAATTCGTTTCTAAACGCTCGGCAACGAGAGGGTTGATTTCTCAATTATTTTTTTTTTAGCGAAACTATTCCGAATGATGTCATGTCGGGGCTCATTTTAACCGGAAAAATGCCAGAAGTACGATGACAATGATTCGCATAACAATATCATTAACGATAAAATAAGTTTTCTCCATCGGTATCGTTGAGAATAAAACCACAGTAAATCGCGTTATCTTGTAAACGGCTGTATTCTGCACGGAGAAATATCGTGTCGGGACACTGTTCTTTTTATGGCCGGGTCTACCGTGCCGAAAGTACGAAGAAAGCCGAACGTACACTATATACAGTTGAAATTACATTGTGTCCAGTGTCATTCTAATCAGAAAAATGCTAGAAACTAGTCGGCGAATGTCCTTTAAGAAATAACGCGTCTCTACTGTGGCAGTTTTTCAAGGTTTCCAGCACTTCGGTAGTGACGAATTATTTTTGCGAAACGGTTCGGATTACCGAGGTTCTACTATAATCGTGAATTAAACAAGCAAGTCTGTTCCGAATGATGCCATGTTGGGGCTCCTTTCAACCGGAAAAGTGTCACAAATACGATGACAAATGTTGCATAAAAAAATCATTTCGAATAGAAGAAGTTTTGCTTCCAGCCCTCGAGAGTGACAAATTTAAATCTTTCAATACCTATATCTTATTACCAGACATTCTCGACGTCGACGTTGTGATTATTATTACTGCGCGTTTGATGCTTGTCAAGCTGATTTGTTACGGAGCCACAGCCACCGATCATCGAACTGGTTCAGCCATTCAAGGCCACTTTCTCAACCGTGAATTATACAGTGCGCGCCAACTTCTATTGTTACACCATTCTAAGTAACGCTGGCAAGAGGTAGAGAGCATGAGAATGATCGCGAGCGTTGATGCTTTCCATTTCTCAAGCGCATATCGAGTGAGAGCGAAAGTGTAACGGGCAAAGAGGTGGAGGCGAGGGTTAGTATGAATGACCTTGAGCGGCCAATTGAATCTCGTTTCAACGTTTATAAGAAATAGATGTACAAGGTATTTCCGGAACTGGTAAAACTAGAAACAGATGCTAGAGGAAAAAATCATATGTCATAATACGTCCTAACTTGCTACGACCTTATCTTTTATGCGGATGCACCGATGCATTCGCCAAGTGCGATTGCACTTCACTCTTCATAATATACAAATATTCTCAATTTGCGGCTATTAAGATTGTAACGATGCTTTCCCGAGGAATTATTTACCAAATGTATTACATTGGGTATATATTATTGGAAAAATGGCGAAAATTTTTTGGGCAGACACAATCTTGATATGCTTATAAAATAATGTGAAATAGTTATGTCTAGAGTTCCGTAAACCTAGAGTGTCAATGCAACCCAATTTTTATCGCTGAACCAATAGATCCCTTTTATTATCCTACTTATGAAAGTATACTAGCCAACTAAGGTCATCGGAATGTCAGTACTTCACTAATAAAATATACCCACTAATAAAACACATTGTTAAAATTTAATCCACGGTAATTCTTTCACCAGCCATTATAAAAAGAAAAACCGAATAAAAAGCGGTAGTCCGTACGGATTATATAAAATTCGAACTTTCAAGGACAAGGAAGGGCTAGATGGACCAGAAAACAGCCGAAAAAACGTCGAATAGAAATAAAAGAAGTGTAGAATTGAGATCGACGGCTAAACAATAACGCGCCATTACGTTCGCGTTTCGCTACGTTAAAGGAGGCCCGTCTTTTTTTTTTATTAACAATTCAAGAACGGTTCTCCAACACTTTCTCCGCACAGTGTTGCACAATGCGCAGCCACGCCTCGCACGCACCGCGTGTAATGCACGTAATACGAATCGTTGCGTTAATCGGGAACTCCAAACCAGATTCGTGTAACGGCGCAGACCTTGATCCACTTACGATCCAGTACGCCTTCGTTCGTAACCGCGGTTATACCTTTATTCTTCGTAAAAGTCCCTAATTGATCGCTGGTGCATAACCTTAGCACCGGCCTTTTTTTTATGTTATCTCAAACTTTCCAAAAGTAGATGGTTTCCAGCTTAAAAACGAGTTTAAACGCCAAACATGTACACATTACAGTAGTTGTAATTTTCATTGTTAAATTAGCACTATTTTTATTACCATTGAAGTTATTAGCTATTATCACTAAAATCTACATTGATAACGACATAGACATATTAGAGGTACGAAACATTTGTATATAATTATCACATAATTAACTCGCTTCCGTTCTACACGTCATCAATATTTTATTAAAAAGTATAAAAATAGTTTGTTTTACCGTTATATTTTATTAATAAAATACAACGTAAACAATGTTTCATGTAACAAGACTATCAATATAAATATATTATTTTGACTTATGAAAATATGTTTTTTGCACGCCTTATACTTATCTATGCGGACTTCCGTGTCGAAAGAAACCGTCCTGAAGATGCATAAAAAAATAATAAACTAAAACCTGTTGCCTATCTACGAATCGATCGAAATTTTCTTTTCATATCGGAGTACGAGATTACTATAATACTTTAGCGAATACTCACAAGTAACATTTGTCAATGTTAATCGCACTAGCAACAATATAAATATACCATTTTCACGTAACAAAAGTATCGATAACTTACTTTATATTTAACAGTATTAACTATTAGCTCTCAAAAATAATTTATCACTTCTAGTTGACAGAAAAAAAACCTTTGTACCTTGTATACATATATCGTTAGAAATAATACGGCCAATAAAAAAAAAATACTTATCGAAGATCGAATATCGTAAACGATAAAATATTTTTGAGAAATAATTTATATATATCCTGAGTAAAATAAGTAAAATCTTCCAAAGCAAAAAGTAAACTATATTCTAATTCTGATTTCCCCTTTCTGGTGGTGCCAATCTTGAGAATAAAAATAATTACAAAAATTAGTATAAATATTATTTTCCAATTATATCTTCTCATTGAACTTTTCATTGTACTTACCTATGAATTGTAACGTAATCTTCTGCAAGGATGTTAGACGTGTCCAGCGGGGTGAGAAACGTGAACTGACTTTGCGGATGTGTTTTGGTATGATCCAAAAGAATGTCCATTATGACTCGCCGATTCACCTTATCCTAATTACAAAATAATCACTCGTCAAAATCTTTACAGGTGTTTAAAAAGAATCTCGATATTTATCGATAATATACGTACCATAAACACGTCGAATTCATCGAGAAAATAAAACGGCAAACCGGTACAGTCCCAGAGCGCCAAAATAAAGGCAACGGTCGAGTAAGACCTTTCACCGCCTGATAAAGATCTCGCATCATTGGTTGACCTTTGGCTGCCGTTCTGCGTGTCCACTTCAAGTTCAAGTATTCTTCTCCCATGGTCGATGTTTATGGTACCCTGATTAAAACATATTGTGTAATAGCGTAGAAAAACCAATCAACACAATTGTTTATGTTCCAAGTAGAACGTTGTTTATTCGTACCTTTTTGTTTCGTAATGCCAGTACGTTCGAAAATGAATTTTGTATACTAATTCCGTATGTCTCTTTCATATCGGAGAATAATCTTTTTCGCTCTCTTAAACGTTTAAGATGTTCCTGCAATATACATAAATAAATACGTGAATATATTCGAGAGATTGGATATGGTGTCGCGTAGCGTACCCTCTGTTCGTATGGTGAACAGAGAATTATTTTTTATAACATTGAATAGCATCCGAGGCGAGCGTTTGGCCGCCAGATGTTCAATTGCAGGGTTTTTACCATAGATCATTTCAGGGTCGGGTCCACTTTTAGTACCCGCAATTCCACAAGCAACCGTCAAATTTACAACGCCCTTTTCACTTATTATGCGCTATAATCCTTAGTAACCCTCGCAGAACCATAAGATAGCTAAACTCGCACTTTGTTCTAAATGGTCCTGCGAGGGTACCGAGCGCGTCCCGAGTGACCCATGCAGGTAGCGTTACTAAGAATTATGGCGCATAAGTGAAAAGGCCGTTGTAAATTTGACGGTTACTTGTGGCATTGCGAGTTCTAAAAATGGACCCGACTCTGAAATAACCTATGATAAAAACCCTGCAATTGACCATCTGGCGGCCAAACGCTCACCTCGGATGCTATTCAATGTTATAAAAAATAATTCTCTGTTCACCATGCGAACAGATGGTACGCTACGCGACATATAATGTCTGTAGGAGAAAGAAAAGAAAAGCTAAACACAAAGCATTTCTATTCTATAATCTAGAAATCGCACTACCCTTGAAAAAATCTTTTTAAAGTATTTTAAAATGAACATAAAATTAGTGGAAGTTGCGAGTGTAAAAATTAGTACAATTGGCAAAAATAATATATTACAATACCATGACTTACTTTATAACTCTTCTCTATTTTAGCAGTTAAATTTAAATTTTTTCCGCACTTCGCCTCTTTGGCCTTCAGCTCTTTCCGCAACTTATCTACAGCGCCAAATTGTCGCTCAATCTCATAAATTTGAGATTTTAATTCTTTGGCTAACCTTCCAAGTTCTTTCGCAGATCTGCAAAAAACAAATAGCTTCATTTTTTCCCTGACAAGTATGTCATATGTTGTATTTATAGTAATACGATAATCCGTTTATTCACCTTGATGTTTCTATCCTATCGCAGCGACTCGTAGCATCGGATACTGCTTTCGTAGTAGCCCTCTGTTGCATTTCGAAATCTGCAGTTGCGTTCTGCAAAGCTTTCCGCACTCCCTCTAATTTTCTCGCTGCGTGCCGAGTTTTTACTCGCAACTGCTCTTTTTCTTCTTGCAATTGCTTTATACTAGCCTACGCGACATACATAAGGTCATTGACTTATATTAATTCATGTAAAAATAATGAAAAAAAATGAAAGAGCAAAAAGCAATATTGTATTTTGCAAGAAACATTTTGGAACATCCTGTATAAATAAGGTGATTAACTATTCGCATAAATGTTAATAAAAAAATACCTTTAAAGGATTGATTTTCAAGTCCAGGTTCTGCCTTAGTTCACGGTATCGCCTAATTTCCGCCTCCAAACGCTCCACCTTCTTCTGAAGTTCCTGAACGGTTTCATTCAAACGAGACTCTTCACATTTTTCTTGGTGTAACTTCTTTTCTATCTCGTCCAACTCGTTTTTCTGTGCAAAATGCAATCGACAGTATAGATAAATTATTCTAACCCGAAGAGACGGATCAGAGTAAACATTAAAAAATTCGTGGAAGTTAAACTTACAAATAGAGTGATGGATATCGCTTCGTTAGCTTCGATCTTATCTTTCAGATCGTTAATCTGCGCTTTATACTGGTTTTGCGCGGCATTAAGCTTCGCGATTAATTGATTGACAGTTATCAATTCAGTGCATGTACGTTTCTCTTTATCATTTGCTGTATTATACGATAGAACAGCTGCATTCTTTTCGTTATTTAAAGAACGAAGTTCTTCCTCGAGTCCCCTAAACAGATCAATGAAATGTGAAACGCTTGTAACACTGTCAGAATAATTCGAAAAATTAAGAGATCGTACTTGATCGTATCGGAAACAGAGACTTGAAGAAATCTGGCTTTCAAGCCACGCGGTCCTCCGTAACTTCTATAATGCGGATCCGGATAAAACGTGTCTGCTCTTTGAGTAAAGGCTCTCTTACAATTAGCTGGCACTTTCGAAGCATTCGACATAATTTCAGAGGCTTCTTTACTCGTTGGGATTAACAGAATACATTCAACGTCCCGCTGGTCGATTAAGCTGTTAGTGACGACAGGATCTGATATATCCATTGCGTCCAAGAGATTGGAATAATCGGGAGAAATAGTGCAGTGAGCACGAACATCGTGAACCTGGAAACCCCAAAACATCGTTATATCCAATCAGATATAAAATAAAACCTTTACAAAGATATCACGCTCACTCTGTTATAGAATTTGCTGCATATTATTTGTGGAGTGGTCTCATTCAAATAAATTTCCTTCATAATCGCTTTTAGTACTATGACATCGTTATTATTATCTACGCAAAATGCACTGATAGTACCGAATCCTAAATAATTCTCTACTGCAGCTATCCATGCCGAATCTTTCATTTTTATATACGCTCCTAGGGGAACAGAGAAGTATAAGAATATATAAAATAAATAAAAATATTTTCTAGATTCCAGTTGCTCTTAACGTACCAAGTGGGCCGCGTGGCTTTTCTCTAAACTGTTGATTATTGTATTCCTCATCGATCCTTCTCAAAAGACGCGGTATATTTTTTCCAAATACTGATAACGCATTATCAGACTGTCTTTTTGTGGCAGCAATATCGCGTCGAATTTGTTCTGCAACACAATCAGACTTACAAGTAAAATCAGATAACAGAACTACTATACTTGTATGAACAATCTAAAGAGCAGAAGAAACGTGTGACATACTGACAAGGGGACATACTTATTTTTACTTATACTTTGATATACTCACGTATACGATTGTCATAGCCTTTTCTATCTATCTCTATAACGTGCATTTCGTTTCGAAGACGCCTCTTGTCGTTGTCCAAGTGTGTTTGATGAGTTTGTTTAGTTCGCAATAAAGCTTCGACTTCGTCCAATTTCTGTTCCAGATCTGCCAACTGTTGTTTCATTTTATTTCTCTCACTTTGTTCTGCATTGTCGCCGCTAAAAGCATACGCTCGTGTTAAATAGTTGGTCGTGTAAAAATTTTGTAAAAGCAAAAATTAACAAACGTTTCTTGTCGTTGTATCTCTCTTTTAATCGTGATAATTTCATCTTCAAATCTCTTAATCTTGTTTTGGGAAGAACGCCACTCTCTCACTTTGGTGGAATGTGTATCTTTACTTATACTATACTCTTTCTTCACTTTATTATAATCTTCTGAACTATTAGTAACTTCTTGTTCCGCTTCTTTAATTTCTTCTTCCAAGTGTCTGCAGAAAAATATTATATGTTATTCAAAATCATGTTACACAGAATCAAATGGTGATAGAAAAAACATACAGGATCTTTGTATTTATTTCTTCCTCTTTTGAATCCGAAGATGTTTCTGCATCCACAAGATATTGATGGGTGTCTTTACACTTGTTGAGAACTTCTTCGAGCTTCTGTAACTTCTGTTCTTCAGCTATAGCCTACACAACAGAATTTCATGCTATTATTCGAAAGCGATAAATTTTACCATAAGGTTTTCCAATACAAAATTCGTCACTTACAACTGCCCAAACCAATTCCTTCTCAAGACCAGTTACTTCTTCGCGTAAACTATCGATTTCTTCTGCTCTTTTAATATTTTCTTTCAACCTTTCTATTTCCTTCCTAGCCTCCGACAAAATCTGCAAGAAGACATTTACCGATATGTACGAAAAGAATCAGCCATTGCCAAACGAAGAATGTATAATAAAAATATACCTCGTTGTACTGTTGTAATTTCATATATTCATTCTCACATATTACTTGAGCTTCTCTATAATTATTTCCAATTACGTCTAATAGCGTCGCTTTCATAAACAATTCATACTTTTCCTCGGGTTTAGAAGATACTAGAAATGTCCTTGATATGTCCTGATTCAAGATAGAAATGGGGTTGTCTATTTGGATGTTCATTGCTCGAAGTATACAGTCAAGTTCATTTCGTTTTGTTGAAATTACATCTCCTATTAAAGATCGTACAATAAAAATGATTATATGCGATAGCGTGTATAAGTGAAATAAGTCGATACAGAAATTATTTTATTATTAGTACCTCTCCAATTTTTAATTTTATAAGTTGACGAACTTGAAATAGTGCGGATAATTGTTATCGATTCGCCATAAATATCCGGTTTGTACGCCATTGGTCCTTGATTTAGCAATGTTATTTCAGTTGTTGCCGATTGTTTTCCCTGCTTTATAAAACCTATAATAATAGGCATCGTTGTAAAAGTAGGAAAGGATCGTTGACTATACAATAGAGTATGTTTATACCTTTCACAGATGCTCCACGACTGGTAACATTAGCTCTGGCACCAAGACCAACAGTTAAGGCTGTCAATATTGCACTTTTACCGCTTCCATTACGACCAACGATGAAATTTACGTTCGGGTTTAGTTTAATTTCCAGGGCATCGTGACACATGAAATTTCGTACTAGGATCTTGCTTACTTTACCAACTTTGTTCTACCGATACACAGAGAAATGTATGAATCTATATATGTTAATTGCACAACCAAAAATGTAGTTAGGGTTAACGTATACTTACATCTTCCAAATGCGCCAAACTATTTTCCTTTCCTCTGGACCGTTTCGATTGGAACGTCTGATCATCGAGAGATTTCCTCTTTTTTTTAGTTTTCGCATGATTCTCCATGATTATTGACAACTCTTATGTATCTATCTATTTACACGCAAAAACTGCACGCTGATTCAAATAATGAACAAAGTTAACAGATATGAACACTATCATTTTCCGCGAATATCTTATCGATTTTGATAGACATATTCTCATAACGTTGGAAGGTCACCACATACATCCGTTTATTAGACTATCTTAGTTTATCGACGCTACTCGAACACGTTTCAACACGTTACCGGTTGCAATAACTATTCACAAACGTGTGTGAATCTTCCCGCCAGTAACTCGGTTTTGTTCGTAACTTTCATCACCAAACTGTACGAACTATGTAGATTGACCATCAGCTTCTTTCCAGCTGCTTGCTTCAACTAGCGACATTACAATGTCAAATGGTGGCCAATGGTGGCCGAATGCAGAACGCAAAATGTATAAAAAATTAAAACATTATTCCTTTTCATCGAAATTAATTATAATTAGAACATCCTCCACTAAATTACATAATAACATACTAATTTTACATTACTAATCATTCATTTTCTGTAGACTGTTTACTCGCCACCGATAGTTCTCTCTCACTCTTTCTACCCCGCGCCGCCATTGTGGGTTTCAGCCATCAGCACAAATCAGCGCTTCGTACAGACCGCGTAGTCTATCTCTATAACTCTATGACCCAGGTTTAGCATGGAACAGAACCTACATCTTCGTGGGGAGTAAACTCCCATCAATGATGAAGGTCATTTCAAGGTCATGTTATTATACATATCTGAATGTATTTTTCCATCAGTTACACGATGCAATAAAAAAAATGTAGTTATGTACCAAAAAAATCGATGACCTTGACAACTCCGAAAAAAATGAACCTCGGAAAACAATATTCGAGCCAGATATTTGGTCCATTGACACCGTGCACATTAATACGTAATATATATATATATATATACATCTTTTCTATTATAATAAAATAGTTTTGTGGTTTCTGTCGTTCTAAAAGCCGAGCGGATTGCCTTCTGAAGGGGAACCGAAAATTGAGAAGCATGTTGCCTACTAAAAGGGACCGAAAATTGAGCGCGAGAGAAAGGGTGAGAGAGAGAGAGCGGGAGAGAGCAGCAGAGAGAGAGAGAGTTTACTCCCCCTGTTGGTAATTTACGAAGCTCCATCTCGAGTATATTTACCGACGCTCGCGCAACACTTGATGTGTCGATAACCGTGTTATTTCACGTACCGCGAAACGAGCGTCCGAAATTCCACATAGCTGTTTCGTAAAAGTAATCCCAGTGCTCAGTTTTAAACATCTTGAAACATGCAAAAGGTATAACAACATGTATTTCCAACTTATAGTCGATAGATTTGATTTCACATTAGACTGACGTTTCATGATGAAGAAAAGGTTAACCTACAAAGTACTCCATAGAATACAGTAGAATACAGCTCGAGTTGAAAATATTCGATGTCTTCGATAATCTCGATCAAGTTGCAAATAAATCGTGGGAATAAAGAAGATGAAAGTATAATATCGATAGTAGTAACGTTGATAGCTTCAACATAAACTTAGTAGCCTGCAGACGGCCATTGTGCATAGCGTAGAGTCCGTGTCCGTAGTCCGTAATCGTGATATCAGAGCTCTGGTAATAGAAATTCTCGATCTTGGGTCCCGATGCGAGTCGGCGCATTCTATTGCTATGTAACATGTAACGTAACCGGACTATCTCCCGTCTTCGTTTGATCAATGGAAACGCGGCTCCGACGCGTTCACAGCGTTCAAGCAGCCGTGTCCAGTTACAATTTGCAAACCATGCTTACGAGAGCACTGTGTCGTCGTGCTCGCGAAGCGGTAAGGCGGGAGGCAGTGTTGGCGTCAGCGAACATGCACATCGAAGATAGTAGCTTTCGTTGAAAAAGCGTGGGAGAGGCGGCGAGAACTTGCTTGCTGGTGTTCGAGGTTGATCTTTGTTGTTAGTCGTAACAGTGCGTTCGCCGCGTTCGCGTATACGTCTCCGTTCCTGTCGACAAAATGCCTGAAAAACTATTCGGATGCTGTCTGCTGTGGAGCTTGTTCTGCGCGTACCACGTGGTCGCCGAGACTCCGCCATCGACGGATGTGGACGGTAAATAGTTTTGATCTTCAAACACCGCTGGACCCAATCCGCTCGCAATCGGTTATTTATCATTTATCGCCGATCCCCGAGAACCCTTTTCTCGCGAAACATGAATGAAAATTTGCTCCCCTTCCGTCGCTCGAGCACTCGAACACCACAGAACTTCTCTTCTAGAGCTTTCCACCGACGAGAGACCGTTTCTTAATCGTTCGCTCGATAAAAGCTCGCTCGGTACACACCAAAGGACATTTATCATTTCTGTCCGTTCGAGTGTGTCCAATTTCGAACAAGTTCGAGAAAACTTTGGAATGAGACTTACTGGAATAAACATTTGTATTGTTTATTGTTCTTTACAGTTTTAGAACGTGTTCGAGAACCAAAATCCTCTTGATGCTACAGTTCGAGCAATCCTCTTTATATATTTTAGATTTTCTGTATCATAAGATACGGAGTATTATCATTTCTGTCTGTTCGAGCGTGTCCAATTTCGAGCAACCACTGGGAATCTTTTCTCATTTATTTCTTTATTTATTATTCTTTACATTTATAGAAAATGTTCGAACCAAAATCCTCTTGATGTAATAATGTATTATTATATGTAAACTCCCGTCCATTATCTTCAACAAATGGCAATTAAGGAATACAAGCTTTTCCAGTTTGATTTTATTGTTTCATTTTGACTAGATGTAGCTGTTACACGATAATATTTGAATGCACAATTAAATGTATACATATATACTATATAGCATTTGAATAAATATTGGAAAAAAGAGATTGAGAAATTGTGGGATGATTAGGGACTGTTCTAGAAGCGAAATTGGAAAACAATTGTCCCGCTTAAATTCTAAAAATTCAAGAATATAAAAATGATAGTTAAAGTTTCGAAATTATAGGATATTTTGGTCGGATTTGATTCACGTGTTCTCTAAATTCGAAAACATTAGTATAAATACCATTTTTATTTCATAACATAGGTCCTCTTATAACAAAAACGTCCGTTTTTTATGAGTGTCCGGTGGACGGGAATGTATGTTACAATCGTACAGTTTTCACTTTTGTGAGATAACGAAATATTGTTTAGTCGTGCGTTGTATTGTGCTTTTTGTGGTTACTCGACAGGGAAAGTTAGGGTTCATTGACCCGGGGAGATTACGACGTGGGTCAATCATCGAGATATTCGATCTGTAATCTCTAATCTTTCACTGTGCGTTTCACTCTGGTGGATTCAAGAGTTTTCGCGCTCGTCGGTCAATTCGTATTGCATTGAAACGCCGGAATCATTTATCTCGTTTGTCGGATGACTGGGTTGAGGACGGTTGACCTCTTTCTGCCCGATTTCGTGCGAGATGATGATACATTCTTATTCTTATTCGCGGCACGCGGTACACATCGATAAGGAAACCGTTTGGTTTGCCCTATCGATTGATCACTTATTCATACACAGCGGATTCTGTGCAGTTATCACAAAATGAGTAGGTGCTATTTAAACCAGTATAAACATTAGAAGAATTTTAATATATGTACCTTTGTATATTATTTTCAACCTATTAAACACATTACGAAAGAAAATAAATTTCAATTTCACTCCAATTTGATGCGATTCAGGTGGAAAATTTTTATTTCGCATAAAGATCCGCTGAAGATAAAAGTTGACTGCAAGAAACAGAAACTAATTCGACTGTTATTTCCTGCCTTAGTGATTTTAATAGAGCAGAAATCGTGTATCGACATTTTCAATTATTAAATTTTTTTAACAATTTCGAATTTCATGTACTCAATTTTGCTGTAAACGCCTAAAGATCAGCAGTCTACTAATTATTAATAATTGCACCGATGCGAAAAACAATAGGAACGATAATACATATCGATAAAAGCAACGGGGACTGGCAATGAGCGCGACGAGACGAATCGCACGTAGGATCGAAATCGCTCTGCACTGATTGATTTAACGAATTCTTGCTTTGCTCGAGGCGACTATTTTCCTTAGAAGCCGTGCATTTAATTACACATCTTTTACGGTTACATTTACGCTCTGACCGTGCCCATGCAAAAGAAATGTTAATTCTGTCTTGGATTTTCTATGTTTCGGTGGCTAACTAGACCAACCGCGGACCAGTTATCTCTCCATTTCCGGTTGCCTCTGTATGCATCGCGCCCGAGCCTCCGTGATTCCGGACAAGCATCTGTCGATTTGATTCACGGAATGCGTATCCAATGAGTAAAAATTATTCCAAAAATGTCCAGTTAGACCTCTTACTACACACTTCAGATATTATGAGATATTTAGTACGAGTCTTATGAAAGACTTCTGTGTCAGAAGAACATCAGAAGCTAATAATGTGGCTCTTATTTAATCTTGTCAAAAATTTCTGTTAAAATTTCATTTACCGTACTTCCCGAAGTTGCTCGAAATAATTAACACTTAACAAATAATGAAATTGATTTTATAAGAATTGATTGTATAAATGTCTTTAGTAGAGCAGGTATTATAATAGGGGCCGCGCAAAGTCTAAATAAAATCAATCTTGTCGTTTTTATAAGGGAACATGTACCAATTACTTTTAAGGTTCGGTAGGTTTAGTGTTAAAAATAATCTTTGGAAGAATCGACTCGATCGGATAACGGGAAAACGTGCCTCGGAACGATTGAACATTGCAATAATTGATTTAATGCTCGTACGATTGATTTTCTCGAAGTTTTAGCCAAAACGTGCAGACCTGGACGGGCCGCGTATTCCGATTTCATGTGCTTGATTTGAACCAGGATTTTCATAGTTGGGGTGTTGTCGTTTTCTTCATTGATTTCGAATAATTGAAATTTCTGTCATAATTCTCGAGACCAGATTACTCGTTATAAGCACGTCCAATAATTCTAGGAATGACGCGATTTTCAGCGCAGCCGGCATGCTCGTTCATATTGCGTTCAGATCATGATGTCACGACGAAAGGCAGCGGCTACGCTATGAGAACCATAAACGAGCCCATGCGTTGGTGTGATTACGCCAGAAATAGATGGACCTCTATACGCTTTGTTACACCCTGAAAAAAAAGAACGCGTCTGAGAACAAGCTTGCGTATACACACAGATATTACTGGTACCGTTTCCAGATTTCCTGGAAACAGACATTTTTTCCAGAAAAGTTTTAATCGACTAACCAATTGTTTAATTATCGATTAAAGTTATTGCACTGTACCTTCACGCGCCGTTCGTGGCTAAAGACCTTGATAGGTAGAGTAGTGGTCGGCATAATTGTTAAATAGTTGTTTAACACCTAAACATGTTGCCTTGTAAAAATCCATATTATAATATCTGCTCTGCTAAATATATTCATTTAATTATTTACCACGAAAACTGTATAATTTCAATAATTGCGAAATAAGAAATCTGTAGCCGGCTATTTGACCGGTGGTGTGGTATAGGTTTTGCACTCGAAGTTCACCCTTCTGCAAATCAAATTCAACCTTCAGCAAATAAAATATTTTTAAGTAAATTTTTGTAAAACAAAAGTCAAATCGCTGTACCCTCCTGTCCATGGTGATTTCTTCTGAACTCGAGGGAGATGCTTCCAAGTGTAATTAATTTGAAAGATTCTTAACGCATTACCGACCGGTGGCTAATGCATAATTTTGAAAAATCTATGGTACATGGCTAAACACTTTTAAATCAAACTTTAAAAAGCAACAAAAATTTTAATTGTAAACTAGCAAGTTAATGAACGCGCGCGGACCGCGGAGCAAATTAGTTAATCAAGGGTTAATGTGAAATTGATTTAGAGAAGATTGAAGTTGATATTGCAATAGGGTGAAATCGATTTACAAAAAAGGTGAAATTGCACAACCTATGGGTTTCTCCGGAGAGCTGTGCAATTCTCTCTGGTCTCGGACCACTGCCGTTGTAGGTCCTTTACGATTCGATCAGCAACTGTCCGAATTTGTCTTACAATTAGTTCCAATCTCAGTTTCAGATGTTCTGGTGTTTACCGTGGCCTCTGCCGAGACCGATGGCTACAAGAGGTATCTTTCGTCGGTCGATACCTATGGATTTCGCGATAACTTGAACGTGCTGGGAATGGGGGAGACCTGGAAAGGTGGTAACATGAAGGCTAACACCGGAGGAGGGTACAAAATTAATCTGTTGAAGAAAGCATTGGAAGACCACAAAGATGACGAAGAGAAAATCGCGATATTTACAGACAGGTTTCGAAATACTTTCTAAAACCAATCCTTGCAGCCAGGAAGTTTGTCGAATCGATTGTCGAACGTATTCAACCATTACGTATACTTTTTTGCAGTTACGACGTGATTTTCTTGGGCGGTCTGGCGGAGATAGTCGACAAATTCAAAAGTACGAACGCGAGGATATTGTTCTCTGCCGAAGGATCGTGTTGGCCGGACAAATCGCTGGCGTCCAAGTATCCGGTCGCGCCACAGGGGAAACGTTTCCTAAACTCGGGAGGCTTCGTCGGTTATCTTTCAGACATCTATGCGATATTACATTATGCTCCTATAGAAAATACCGAGGACGACCAACTGTTCTTTACTAGAGCGTTTCTCGACGATAAGTTACGGGAAGAACACAAAATTAAATTGGACCACAAGTCCGAGATATTTCAAAATCTTTATGCAGCCGTGGGTATGTACATGAAACCTACTACGTCATCCGTTTCTGATAACTAGAATACGGATCTTTATGCGTAATAAAAACGTTTTGCATTGATTCTGGGAAGCAGGAACAACATAAATATTGATTTCATCCCTTAACGACTTCGTTACGTTGAAAGCAACATTACAAGATTCTTAATTTTTTAAAATCTTTTACTGTTTTCTATTTCACCCAACCAGCTTCTTCGCAAATGCATAAAGATCCGCAGTCTACAGATAACGTACGAAGCGATTATTCTATCGTTCTACGAACAAAACATTTGCCGATAGCCGACGTGGAACTAAAATTCGAGGGAGGAAAAGCGTCCCTCGTTAACACCGTTTACAACACATCACCGTTGGTACTTCATGGAAACGGTCCCAGCAAGTTGTCACTGAATTCGTTGGGAAATTATCTGGCCCAGGCTTGGAACTCCGAGACAGGATGCGCGAGGTGCTGGGAAAACACGATAGAGCTGGACAAGACATTGCCAGAAACGTATCCAATCGTGGTAATCGCTGTATTCATCGAATGGCCGACTCCTTTCTTGGAGGAGTTCTTTGGAACGATATACAATCAAATCTATCCGAAATCAAGGTTGCATTTGTTCGTTCATAACAATGTAGAGTATCATCAACCCACTGTAGACGAGTTCATGAGGAAGCACGCGAGCGAATACAAGACCAGCAAACAAATCCTTGCCAGCGATAAAGTGAACGAGGTCGACGCTAGAAATCTGGCCATGTACGCACGAAAATCAACGAACAAATCCAAGTCCGAATCGGAATTGGAGCTCTTAAACGATTTATCGTACAACAAATCCTACAAATTAAAATGCTGCTACCGTCTGGAAGACAATCGCTACGTTTGTGGTGCGGTTGCACAACTTTTGGAATTACTTAAGGGGGTAGTCTCGTTTCCAGGATTGCAAGGGTGCTTTCTGACAAAGATGGGGGTTTTTAGTGGTCCGAGGTGCTAGATAAAAGATCAATCTACGCCTTAGTCACCCTCAAAAGTCCTATTTTTACGTTTACGAGATGTAATTTGCATTATTCGGCAGCATGTAGCTGTCGCAGCTTTATGAAAATAGCTACACTCGTAGCTTCATGCTCTCTGAGTGTTTGGTTGCACTAGAATGTTCAAATAGCCGGCTAGTAAGAGCTCCAATTCGAAATGTCGGGATATACCGCTACGGAAATGTTTAGTTGAATATTTTTTGTAGGGATTACTGTTTGCTGAAGCAATGCTCTGGATATTTCTCTGTCGACTCCGTTTCTCATTTGGACAACGAGCACGCGCTGAAGCTGCTGGTGGAACAGCAACGAGGAATCGTGGCACCATTGCTAGTCAGACCGAACAAAATGTGGAGTAACTTCTGGGGTGCAATTATGGACGACGGATTTTACGCCAGGAGCTTCGACTATATGGAAATCGTGAAGAACGAGAGGCGGTGAGTGCTCGAAATGCTCTTTCCTGTAATCTGCATTTATTTCGTAATGTAACACTATGCCTATTAACTGTATATACGTGTACCTGTATACACATACTGTATACATATGTGTACGTACACTCCTGTCCATAAGTCACTGGACACTTATTCGAATTTCGATGCAGACGATTTTTTGTTATTAAAGGACCTGTATTGTGAACTAAAAATGGTACTTGTACTAATCTGTTCTAATGTAGAGAACATGTAAATCAAATCTGACCAAATATCCTATAATTATCGGATAATAGCTACATCTAATGAAAGTAAAGCAATAAAATCAAGCTGGAAACTTGTATTGTTTAATTACCATTTTGTTGAGGACAAGTGACCGGTAATTTACACACGGGAGTGTGTCTGTATATATGCTTATATGCATATATTCCTAGGATTACAATTCGCTTTCAATCTACAGTAATGACTCGCAATAGTTTTGGTCTCAGAGAAGCGTTAACCTTAATCGAAAGCAATAGAAAAGTCAGTCTTGAAGGATCTGCGATCGATGCTGTACTTGTTATCGGCCGAGCACTCGTATACTCCAGCGTCCATCTGAGTCGCAGGATCAATCTCTAGCTTTGATTTCACTCTATCATTTCCGATTTCCCATTCGTGCACCTGAACATCGAATGTGTTCGCATGGGTTACACACGGTTCTACGGCTCGTCACGCTAATCTATTACGGTTTTCTACTATACGTACGTGTAGGTAGAGATGAGAGTAAATCTCGGATCCATCCTTGAACCATGTGATGACTGGACGCGGATTGCCGCGCGCAACACAGAGGAACGCGATCTTATGACCAAGAACGTACTCTAGATCAAAGTGTGACGCCATCAGTATCTTCGCACCCTGAACAAACATTCGATACATACTTTTAACAAACTGTAATTGACTAGATCGCTGATCTTTATGCATTTACAACAAAAATGAGTGAGGGTAATTTAAGGTGGCAAACATATTAGTCAAATTTAAACGTACTATCATATTAGTTTCAACTTGCCAACCATAATAAGAAATAAAATGAATTTTTATTTCACTCGAGTTCGTTGAGATTAAAAATTTTTTATTATCCATAAAGATCCGCAGTTTATTGATGACGTTCGTTTAACTCTTTTAATACCAACGCCGACTTTAGCATCAATATGGATACCAGCGCCGGCAGTAACGAAAGGGTTAACAAGAAAAGGCTAGAAACCTACATTGTTGTTGTTGTAATACTGATCGCTCTCCGGATCACGGTACTTCCCAGTTATGGGCAATCCTATTTGGACACGCGATCGTGTTTTACCCCTGGTACGTCCTCTTCGTCCAAGAATCTCCTGACTGTTCAGCAATAGAGTAATCATCAGGAAAAGCATCACCATTACGGAGCGTGACATGATTAGATCTTCGAAACAATAATCTGGGAACAAACAAAAAGAAGTGCAGTCACATCGATGAGACTGGGAGACGGACGAGATCAGACCCAACTGTTTATCCAATCGAAGTTTGTTGAATTATTTATTTCGTGTCAATTGTGTTTCAAAAGCATAATCAAATGTCGACTATACACCAGCAAATATTTATTTTACATTAAAATAGTTCATGGAAACAGTAACAAAGAAAGTGAAAATCTTATGAATCTATTCTACATTGAAAGGGATTGTCAGCGTATTCCATTAGATTCTACCTGGATACAATTGGGTAAACGGGGCGTGGAGTGACCCGATAGCAAACCGGATGACCCGGAAATTGATAGAAACTAGAGAACGAGATTCTTTGGTCCTTGATGCCCCGTTGAATCTGGCTCTCTAAGGTACGGAGTGCAGCGTTCCCGAACGCGGTGCAACTTATCTCTTTTTTCGTGGATACTCACCGAGCAGCACCGGCAACGTACGACGATCACACGGAACTCCGATGTAACTGACAGCCGCCTAATCATTACTCCCCTAGTGTCCTCTCCTATCTATTACAAACGTATAGGCAAATACTGGTGAACCGCACTTGTGTAGCGTATGCATGAGAGCCGATTATTCTTTTGACACTTATTGCGTTGCGGTGATCATGAATTGCGAATCCAGTTCCGCCAGAACAGAACGGGATCGACGGGTGCAAACGCGACCAAACGATCCAGGATTAAGATCTACAAAATCAGATGCTCCAGCTAACCCCATTACTAACTTCTCTTTCTCTCTCCCTCTCTCTCTCGCTCGCTCTCTCACTTAATTACCAACATTTTAAACGGTGTATTCAACTTGTTTTGATTTAGTTTTGACTTTGCGGACATTTTTCTTTAAAAAGTGTCTTGTATTTTTTCTTTTTTAGGAGAACTTTTGAAACGTCTCGGCAATTTAGCAGATAGATTTGCGAACGGCGAACCGTTACGAATGTTCTACGCCTCCCAGACCAGACGCGCACCACCCTTATGAGAGCCAATTGTGATTTAATGAACGTTTGCTGGGGGAACTGTAAATTTCCAACGTGTGCCGTCACGCGTAGAAATTCTTAATGATCGAAATGGTGCTCGAGTTTTAAGGAAAGCGATCGAAGAACGCCTCGATTTCATTTCACTTACACGAATTTGTTGTAATTACAGCGAATGATCGGTCGGATTAAGTCGGATGGATAGTCGGTTGATAGCGCTTAAAGAGGATTACTCGTCGGTGATCTGAAACAATTATTTCTCTTCTCATTTATTACTTCCTTGTGAACAATTAGACCGTGATGATCTTAAAACGGCGAGGTCTTCTTCCACTTCTGTAGCGGAAAAGCTATGTTCGCTGATATGTTGGTGCAGTCGCAATAGGCAACGTGTTTCAATAAGAGATCATAACGTAATCGGTTCTGAAGCCACGTCGATCTACGGCATACTGATTGTCGGCTTGACACTCGTAATATCCAGCATCCTTTTGCGTGGCAGGGTCAATCTCCATCTTCGATTTAAGCGTGTCGTTGCCTACGGTCCACTCGTGTACCTGTGAACAGACGATACAAGATCTTTTTAGATCCTGAAAACGTTTGCACAATTTTCTCGGAGCCAAATGTGTACCTGAAAGAACTCGTGTTGGTACATTTCGATTCCGTCCTTTAGCCACGTGATCTCAGGCCTTGGGTACCCAGTGGCCATGCAAAAGAAAGTAATCTTCCGGCCTAACATGTAGTCGAACTCGAAATGAGAGGCTTCAGCTATTCTCGCTCCCTGCGGTATGCAATATTTCAATGCTCCTTCTGCCTCTAAAATGGTAATACCGATGATCCGAGAACAGAGAACTCACATCTTTATGGTCGTAGTAATTGGCGCTGGCTGGGTTTCGATAAGGAATCAGAATTGGCATCCTAGACTTGTAGAATCCTCTACCGCGACCCCAGGGTCTACTTCTGACTCCGCCAAACTTCACTGCCTCCGTGCTGATCAGTAAACAGATGAGGAACAGGCATGCGTGTCTGCATATTGTCATTTGTTTGGATCGGAAGATTGTATGTCGACGCACCGAAACGAACTCTTGTCTTCTTCGAGAACTTTTGGTAATTCGTGAACAGTTGTCTCTGCTGTACACTGATCAACAAACGGCTCGTTTGAACCTCGACATGAAACTTTGGTACCGTTGCCACTTGATCGGCAAGCCGTCTGGAGACGTTTCTTCCGACGTGCGTCGAATGGACAAGCTAAGTCAGTGGCTTCGGGTTCCTTTCGTCCCTACAGCCTAAAATATAAATGGACTACTGTGCACTTGATGGGCATGCTGTCATTGGTGACAGAGTTATGAATCTCAATTGGATAATTAGGCATAACCCATTGCCAGTGTACTCATCGACCAATCACGACTACCGAGCGATTGCCTTACAAAACATTTAAGCGTTGACCTCTGAAAAACAACATTGTCTCTCATGGTTGACAGAGAACCAAGTCGATCCCTCGATGGATACACGTCTGTTCTTCGATGGCCTTCAACTCCTGAGAGTATCGGAGCATCGCGATACCCACGTGCTGGTGGTGGCATTTATTGCTGAATCAAGAACGACGTATATCCCTACTTTTTAATATTTCCTGATTACAACAAGTAGAATAGGGGTTCTAAGAGAGAGAGAGAGAGAGAGAACGAATCTATTTAGACTTAGATTTAGATTATTAACCTTCGCTCTGCGTACAGGGGTGTAAGCACACCCCAGACTAATAAATATCGTACAGGGTGTATGAAAAGTAATGGCCATCCGTTCTAGAGGTGAATCTACACCTCTGGATCAGTGTTGGGCAAAAATTTAAATAATAAATAAACATGTGATTTTAATTGCAAATAATAACTAAACTTTTTCTTTAAAAAAAGTAATTTAAATAATTCCAAAAGTGGTCTATTTATTATTTCTTATTTGCAAGTAAAAGATTATTTATTGTATTGTATTTTGTAATACAATGAACACGTGTGCGTGGCAAAATATGAAAAAATACAATATATCGATTGTTATAAGAATATTATTAACCCAGCTTTATAAAATGTTACCGTACCTTAACCTTTTACAAGCGGATTAGGCAATATACCTGTAAAGGACGTTATGGCAAGCAAAAAACGCAAGCGAATCGGCTCCGAACCGGCTGATTGTTGTACAATTTACAACCACCGTGATCCGACCCCAACAGATGGGCAATATGTGCGACGAGCGAACATGCTCTCATAAATCACGTAATTTACGACTGAATAACAAAAGGAATTTCTTCGACAGTTTCTTCACTTCTCAAACTAAAATCCTTCCGACACACCCCCGTCCAATTAACAGACGCTACATTTCCCCATCTAAATCCACCCCAAAAAACCGAGATGACAACCGCAGTTTGTTTATTTTTATTTTATTTTGACCGTGGTCAGTGTAACTTCTTCCTGTTCGTTATCACGATTTTGGATTATGTGTTGTTTTGTGCTTCACACTTATTAAGACGCGCAAATGGCAGTGTCTTGTTGATCCGTAAATATCCACAAATATCTACCGATCCAGAGGTGTAAATTCACCACTACGACGGATGACTATTACTGTTCATACATCCTGTACATAAAAAAGTTACCTAATGAAACTTATAATATCAAGCAAAGTTTCTTCTTTACATTTCGCACTGGAAACATGTAGGAGTGGGATTGCATTCCAGTGCAGGGTTAACATTAAAGTGCATATGCTTGTACCTTTTCAGGGGACTGTGGAACGTACCCTTCGTTAGCAGCTGTTACTTAATCAATGCCACGTTGATCGCTAACAAAGAGACACGTCCATCCTATTCGGAGCGAGATTTGGACACCGACATGGCCTTCGCTCATGGCAACAGAGAGCGATTTATCTTCATGTATGTCAACAACAGGATCGACTTTGGGCATCTGGTTAATCCTGACAGTTACGACATTTCTATGATGAATCCCGACCTGTACCAAATCATGGACAACAAATTGGACTGGGAGAAAAGATACATACATGAGAACTATTCGGAGAACTTCAATCCCGACAAGATTCCGATCCAGGCAAGCTATAGATATCAAATCTATACAGGGTGCGGCAGCTAAAACAGGTCACCTGAATAAATCGCTTGCTTTTGAAGATAGAAAAAAAAGGATCAGATCAAACTTACTTGATATCGAGGGGCTCGTAATCTGATATCATTAATTTTTTTTATAGGGGGAGACGTCAAGGAGATATGAAGGTCAACTCTATTTTTTAAAATGGAACGGTATGGTTTTTTATTTACATTCTGATAGTGTATTTCAAGACGAATACAATGACCTATTATGAAGGTCATTCAAGATCACGCAAGGTCAACTGCAATAGAAAATAAAATGTCTCAAAGCACTCTTCGAACACTACGATGATTTACATGTAACATGTTATGTACGTAAGCAGGTAAGCATACAATGTGATGGTATGTTTATTTATGTTCTGCGACCCTTACCAATACTTAGAAGAGCAGTATGCCAACAACCAAAGAAGACAGAAAAGTATTTGAAGAGTGCTTTGTGACATTTTATTTTCTATTGCAGTTGACCTTGCGTGATCTTGAATGACCTTCATAATAGGTCATTGTATTCGTCTTGAAATACACTATCAGAATGTAAATAAAAAACCATACCGTTCCATTTTAAAAAATGGAGTTGACCTTCATATCTCCTTGACGTCTCCCCCTATAAAAAAAATTAATGATATCAGATTACGAGCCCCTCGATATCAAGTAAGTTTGGAATGATCCTTTTTTTCTATCTTCAAAAGCAAGCGATTTATTCAGGTGACCTGTTTTACAAGGTGATTCTGGGAACTTATCCTAGTTACAAGTATCACCCAGTATATGCGTATTATTTGTTTGAATTTGAATCCTTATGTTTTAATCGTGCTACAAATTCCTAATTCCATTAAATGTTACTGCAGCCCTGTCCGGACGTGTACTGGATCCCCATAGTCAATGAGAGATTCACCAAAGAGCTGGTGCAGGTTATGGAGAATTTCGGAAAGTGGTCCGATGGAACGAACAATGTATGAAAACTAATTAATATGGAGACTAGACTGTGGATTTTATGCATCTATAGAATATAAATTCGAAATTCCATAGAGAAATATATTATTAGAAGTACATATACGTTGAAACATCTTATAGTTGCATAAAGATTTGCAGTCTATTACGTATCTTTCGCGTTCGGTGAAAGCGTAGCGATATCAAGCTAATCCCAATCGAGACGAACTGTCGCGCAGAACTGTAATTAACGATTTTTTAAAAGAACTATTTGTTCGACAGGATCCCAGGTTAACGGGCGGTTACGAGAACGTACCAACCCGCGACATTCACATGAATCAAGTGAACTATGAACCGCAGTGGCTATACTTCTTAAAGGAGTACGTCAGACCTCTGCAGGAGCTCGTGTTCACCGGATATTATCACGATGTAAGACCACCGGTTTCTTCCATCTAATAACGCATGCGTCGATTCGTTTCTAGGACCCGCGTATCGACGGCGGATACGAAGCTGTTCCAACGCGAGATATACACATGAGACAAGTCGGCCTCCACGAATCTTGGTTGTACTTCCTTACCGAATATGTCAGCCCCATACAAGAGCATATTTTTACAGGCTACTACACCAGCGTAAGACCTCTACAAATTCGGGAATAGGTGCTCCTGGTTGCACACGAGACTTCTCGACACCTATGGGCGCGCGCACTAATTTCATTCCTCACTTCATTACTTTTCAATTAGACGCACACCGTTTTCTGATCAGCACGAGGCTTCGTATATGTGCAAGGTGTCACAAAATTGTATATAAATTTATATTTATATTGTATACAAATTTATTATATAAAACAAGGTCAAAAACATTTTGGTTTTTTTACCTTGTTTTTCACGTTCAAAGACAATTTTGCTGGGAGTTCCTTGTCATTTTCGACTAAATCGTGGGTGTAGAATCACGCAATGTTGTCCGCGACATGTAATTTTGTGACACCTTGTAGATACAGTGAGTGTACAAAGTATTTGTAACTTCATTGAAATTAGACTCAACAGTACGAGTTTTTCTGTTGAAACGTTAGAAGGATCAGTTAACTGGATAATGTGTAAATAATTTTTTTCAAATTGTTATTGATCGCAATTACAAAGGAAAATTTAAAGGTCACGATTTTTAAAATTTTTTATCTCAATTTTGAAAAGATTATTCGCTTTTAAAAGGTGTTCGAATACTTTGCACACCCACTGTATACGCTCCTATAATTGCGTAGACTGTAATAGTAAGTAGAGGGTTCCCTTCATTGCGCATCGACCACGTTGACTGTCGCATTAACAATCACGAAATTGACAAAAATTCTATCGGACTTATTTGTTGCGATTAGACGTTACGTGTAACTCGATAGTCACGGCGTATTAAACTTGATTGTACTAAATTACTACATATATCGAACAGCTTGTAATCGCGTAAGTGCTGCATGCTTACGTTAAATAATTGTAGCCTTGCGTGGACAAGCTACCTTCAAGGGATCGATAATTAACTTTGGGTATATGTTAACAGCCAATTCGAGCACTGATGAATTTCGTTGTGAGATATCGACCGGACGAGCAACCATCGCTGAAGCCACACCACGACAGTTCCACCTACACCATAAACATCGCCCTGAATAAGGCGGGGGTGGACTATCAGGGCGGCGGCTGCAGATTCATTCGGTACAATTGTTCGGTAACGGACACCAAGCCAGGCTGGATGTTGATGCATCCTGGCAGATTGACTCATTACCACGAAGGACTCCGAGTCACGAATGGTACTCGATACATCATGATCTCGTTCGTAGATCCTTGATCGAACGAATAGATCGTAGGACAGTATAAATAATCATTCGAGGAAACAAAAAGTGTTGTCGTTAACTGACTGCGGACGTTTATACGAACTGGAAATTTCATACCGTGACGGAGATTGATTTTCATCTGATTTTCGATATTAGGATAGATATGCATAAATGTCCGCAGTAGAATTCAACTGAACTGAAACGAAACGGAACGGAAGGAAAACAATGAGCCCCCAAGCAACTCTTTCTGTTCGAGTTGCTGTTGATCAAACTACGATCTAGAAGAATCGTTTGATCTCCATGTATATCTATTCGATAGAAAAATATTAACGGGGAAACTCAATATCAAAAGGATATGTCCGTCGTATTTAAAGAAGAGGAACTTATTCCATCTATCGATGTTATTTTTATAATACGAGAAAACAGATACGCGAGCAAAAGATATCGGCGACCAGGCGTATAAGCATTTGTACGGAAATAAAAGAAAAAATAGTAGGTTGCATTTCTGCTTGTACGCGTTCTCCTTTCGTCGAGCGCCATCGAAACGATCGGTGAACAACAACGGTCGAGTTTATACTTCCTTTTTTTCCTTTTATTAAAAATTCGGTATTTTCTTCTTTTTTTCTTCCGTTCTTAAATTATTTACAACTTATGATTTCTACGCGATCGTCTCCGTGTCCGCCAACGCGAAACGTTGCTGTACTACGGGTCGTGTCTTTTAAATTAACAGGACATGAACGATCCAACTAGCGAGAGGATTACAATACGTACACACTGTAATTTTTCTTTAGAAAAAACAACGAAAGCATTTTCACCACATTCTTCAGACTTTACACGCTTTTTCTATACAGTTTCTTCTCTTGTTCGATTACGTTGCGTTTACGTTGTATTAGGAACATCCTTAGGATAAGTATTATTCATAACATCACCAAAATAGCAAATTCTTTGAAAAAATGATACCGTTTTTATAATATAATTCGTATCCGTCGTTTTCCTGCAGGCGCGTGCACTTTTTAATTTACACAGTAAAGGAAAAGTGCCTCGCAACGGAAACATGCCGAAATCCATTCAACGAACACTTCTGCACGAAACAATAAGTAGATTTGAAATCGAATCAATCTCGGCGATTACATACACACGTTAGTTTCTCTCTCTCTCTCCCTCTCGAATTTTCCGTCCCTACGGACTCCAATGGTTCAGGCGGTTCAGGCGCGCACAACAAATTCTTTCGAACCGATTCGCGGATACGATTCGTTTCCGATCGTTCGTTCGGAATGGATGAACACGGTGTATCGAACTAATTTCGATGCAGCTCCGGTGTGTATAACAAGCGGTGTGATGTAACGTAGCGTCACATTGTAAAAGTGTTTCTCTGCCAGCGAGGTGCCTTTACCATTACGGTCTTTTCTGCTGTTTTTCTTATATTTTTTGTTTCTGGTAAACACGAATGCCATTCGAATTCACAGTATTGTTTAATTTAACTAGGCGTTATTTACACAGTTTGTTCGATTCGATAGAAAAAGAATGAAGATTATACGCACGGCTGTATGGTTTTAGTAGCCGGCCCGTTTCAATTCGTTCAACTGATGCGCCAGCTTTTCCTCCTTGGTTCTCCTCGCTTGGCCCAACTTCCGGCATTCGATATACGTGCCGAGAAAACGTTCTACGTCTATCTTCCTGTTGAGAAAATCCTCAGCGATCCTCTCACTCTCCTCGTGGCTCTCGTCGGCCGCCTTCCTCAGACATTCCTTTATATGATCCGGAGTGAACACTTCGGACAGTTTATTGTATCTTCGTATTAGCTGATCGTATCGGGCCTTCAGTGCAGCGACCGTCTGCGCTTTTTTCGCTACGTCAGACTGCAATTCTCTAAGCTCCGGTTCTTTAACAATGTTAGCCTCTGGAAAACAAATTGGAGAAGGTCAACGAATCCTAAACTAACAAACCATTCGCTTATCACAATAAGGATTTAACCCTCAGCACTCGACTGATGACTCTGAGGCGTAAAAATTTCAGTACGATCATTCAAAATATTGTTTACATTATTGAACGTGTCGGTATCTAGTCAATCACTAAACATTTAGGTATTGTATGAGGTATTATACGAATTGAAAAATCATAGGGAATGGAAATATTCTAACTAGGAAGAAATGTTTAATTTTTCGAGTTAAATTTGCTCCGAGTGCAAAGGGTTTTAACCCTGAAACGACACACCGTGCCCTGGGTCTTCCCGGACTATTATCAGCAAATATTTGATATTTCAACGGTTTCGGTAGTGCGTTTGCTTTACATAGTGCGACGAGAAATTCATTTCGGAAAGTTTTAGGTCCGAGAAAACATCAGAGTGTGCAGCCGTGCGAGGATTCAGAGAACTTGCCGGCAGTTTTTTGGACCCAATCTATCGCGTCGTCGATGGACGTGTGAACGTCTTTCAGCTCGGAATGTTTGTCTAGGAATTCGTCCAGCCTGTCGTCGTCTTCGCTGAGTCGTTTCAATTCCTCGTTACTCAGGTTGTTTAGTTCTGGGAACGCAACGCTCTGCGAAGCCTTCGCCTGCAGCTGATTCGACAACGATTGCTGATGATAGTTTGCGTTCGCGTAATGGGAGTTCAAGTACGTTCCTTGTTGGTTGGAGTTGTATCTTGTTATCGGATCGCTAGCGTGGAGCGACCTGTTCCTTGAGCCTGACATATTGTACGAATGCTGCGACGGCGAACCAAATTTTGTGCAACCGTCGGTGGCGTACTGCGTGCCTGCATTCGTTTGGTTATAATTAAAAATACAAGAACTTGCGCTGGCTGACGAGAATTGCGGGTACTGCGTGGCATGGTAAGAATTGAACGATGTCTGCGGGATTTCCGAGTAGTGTGGCAGAGAATATGACGGAGAATTCCTTCCTTGTAAATCTGCGATCGAGTATCGTAGGGATTAAACACTGATTAATACTACTGCCTTAGAAAACTTACCGCTGTGCGACTTAACAGATCCTGGAGATACATCTTCCAGTAATTGCGGAGGATTTTTACTGAATTCTCTGATAATCGCTTGAACAACTCGACCAAGATCGCTGTGTACTGTAAACTATTACACATAAACATTATAGACTTTGCTGGCTGTCCAAGGATAGAAATATTGGTATGTTGAGCAAGATCTTACATTGAGTAGCCCTGGCGCGCTTGTGATTTCGCTGTATTCGTTGCACCAAGGATGACTCACAGGCGGAGAGACCCTAAGCACTGGTTTTTCCAACGGAAACTCCGGTGACAAAGAGACCATAATAGCCATTCTCCTTTCCCCGGCATTAAATTGTACCTGGTATTCGACATCCTCTCTTAATTCTACCACACTGAAACAATGCAAACAATGTAGTAAAATTCGATTATTTTATACGAAAATGAAAGAACAAAGAAGTATTTCATGAGCATCATTCTACCAAAGGATCTGTAAGAATAATATATAATTGGAATCGCATGAAACGTGCGCAAAAAGCGTTCGCACGAATCGGGCGTGTGCCATGAACGATGATATCATTCATTTTCGTGCAAATGAAAAGCTGCCCGTCAATTTACGTTCACCCGTGGTCCATTGTTCGCGCACCGTTCTGTTGCCTACGCGAAGAAATTATTCGTACATTTCGAAAATGTATTTCGAAAAATCGAACGCCGCTATCATGTCGGAAGAAGCAACAAAAAAGAGAAAAAGATAGTATTCGCCAAACAGGAGTAAGGTTAAAAGCGGTAGAGAGGTTACACGGTGGCTGGTTCGAATGGTCTTACTTGTCGTTAAAGATTTTCAGCGTGTCGATCTGCCGTTTTCTCTTAACTGCGACATTCTCATTTTCGCCACGGAATATTCGCGATATCATTTAAGAGCGTGAAATGTAGATAAAACATTCGCTTATCCTTCGACCTCCCTGTCAAAGCAACCATCCAGCAGAACAGCTGTTTCCTTGGCCCTCTCTGGTCGCACTTCCCTGGAGGGGAATTATTGTCACGATCGCAACGTCTAGTATAGCGCGGTATTCATACTATTGCTCCGCTACATATGTACATATATACAGGGTGAACCACAAATCGTGACCAGTAGAAGATTACTCTGTAATTAGCAGTCCGATCGAAAATATTTTTGTCAGGTACAGCATGATTTCAAGAGAGCTTTCACGTGATTATAGCAAATTTTTGTCAATTCATTCTTTCTCATAGGTTTTCAAGGTCACCTTCAATTTTTTGCAAATACACCTACTTTTTTTTACGTATATATTAGAGTAATCTCTACTGGTCACGATTTGTGGTTCACTCTGTATAGGACGCAGCTACACGAACGTTCACATGTACCCTTAGACCAATGGTCTAGGTCCATCTAGGTCTGAGCATGTACCAGAGTGGCGCGCGAGTCGCTAGCTGTCAGTAGTTTTAAAGTTTTAGCTGGTTTTAGCTACGTCATTTTTTCATTGCATTGCGTTGCGTCGATTTTACGAGCTAGATGGTTTTCTTATCAAATATCGATCTGATTTCGTATATTCGGTATTGTGAAAACCATATCTTGTTGTTGATTTTATAAATACGAATCACTGCATCGTGATAGTGTGGACGGGATGCATTCACCCGGGGGTGGGCTCGACACCTGCCCAGTGGCGGACTGGAGGGGCTACAGTTGGGCTACAGTCCAGGGTGGCAATTTTTGGGAAAATACCAAAGGCAGACGTCACAACAATAAAAACAAACGAATATAATTGTTAAGCAATTTAAAACTAACATGTTCGAATGATGTATGAAATTACATGAATTACAAAAGAGAACATTACAAGTGTAGTAAGAAATGAAGGATCCGTGTATACGAATTTGTAAATAGGGGTTAGGGGGGTGGAGGTTGACTGAGATAGACCTTAGGCGGCAGTTGTGAAATTCCTGTGAGAACATACTCTAAAATCAACTCGAAAAATCTTTGAAAAAGCAAGAAAATTTTGTTCGATTTGATTAGACGTGGTAGTGGATTATATATATAACCAGATAGCCAAAAATCCAATTTCGGAAGAGATTCTGTGCGAGCAGTCGTCGCTATTTGTGCCGTCCAATGGACCAGGGATTTGGACCTGGGCTGAAAGACGGCACAATTCCGGACGCTGGCCGCCGATTTGGGCCGAATTTTCTATTCCTTAAGAGGGCAGCACCGTCGCACTATTGCGAATAGCCGCTTTCCAGAGTATTATTATTTTTTTTTATTATTATTATTATTACTTTTTTCTGCCACATTAGTGCGAACTATCCTCACCGACGGTGCTGCCCTGGAAAGCGGCTATTCGCAATAGTGCGACGGTGCTGCCCTCTTAAGGAATAGAAAATTCGGCCCAAATCGGCGGCCAGCGTCCGGAATTGTGCCGTCTTTCAGCCCAGGTCCAAATCCCTGGTCCATTGGACGGCACAAATAGCGACGACTGCTCGCACAGAATCTCTTCTGAAATTGGATTTTTGGCTATCTGGGTACGTAGTTGAAATACATTGCATTTCAATTAATAGTAATTCAATCAGATTTTTAATTGAAATATAATACAATATAATTGAAACACAATGTAATTGAAATACAATATAATTGAAATACAATATAATTGAAATGCAATTCATAATTGAATTACAGTATAATTGAAATACAATATACTTGAAATACAATATAATTGAAACACAATGTAATTAAAATACAATGTAATTGAAATACAATATAATTGAAATGCAATTTGTAATTGAATTACAGTATAATTCAATCAGTAACGTGACTTTTCCGATGTAATCGGGCAGTCGAGCACCCCGTATATATGAACTATTGAAATTTAACATAATTGAAACTTATTCTTTATTTTGAGGAATTGACGAATTACATTGTAATTTAATTGACTAAAGATCTGAAATTTAAATTACAACATAATTGAATTGCAATTTAATTCAATTACAATGTATTTTATAATTGTGCTCCATTGCAATTACGAATTGCATTGTAATTTAATTGACTAAAGAGATCTGAAATTTAAATTACAACATAATTAAATTACAATTTAATTCAATTACTTTGTAATTATAATTCTGGAGTAATTCAATTGTAATTCCGCACAACTCTGATATCAGAGAGAATATTTTCTCTCCGCCAATCAGAAACGATCACGAACATCACGAATCACTGTGAAAAATCACCGTTATTGGGAACGCACGAAATAATTTAATGTAACTTTATATATGGTTATTTGTGGGATAAATTAGGCGTAAAGAGCTTTTATAATAAACTTTATTAAGTGTTGTCCACTTTTGCTTATCGGTATCGTCGTATTTCTTATTCACAAAGTTCCGCGTTTCGCCGTAGATGGCGTTATGAGAAAAGTTCAATGTTTTGCCACGGATGGCGCCACCGTTGCCAAGATCGTGGCGGTCGATTCAAATGAAATTATCGAAAGGAAAGGGAAGCGTTTCTTCTGAAGTCTTCCAATTGAATTGCCCGATGTTATTATACAAGCTTGTCTCTTTTGCAGGATAATCGAATAGTTCGAAACGGAACGCGAGGAACGCAAGGATCACGAGGAGAGGATAAAAATTTTCAGCCCTCTAGTGGTTAGTCTGTGTTTGCGACAGTGTCGCCACATTTTCACAGCTCTTGTCCGATCGTTCACTGATCGTCTGCTCGGTCTCGTGAATCAGTGAAATGTGTGCCGGCATCCTCATCGAATATGTACACCGTTGACTTCTAGTTGAGCAGATACCCGCTTTCCGAGAACCTGACAGCGGGGTGTAGCCGTCGTCGATTGCTTTCTCAGTGAGTGTTCGACACATCATTAATAATACAACGGATTACCGAGACGTTCGAGTATGTAATACGTCGGTCTAATTGTTAATCGCCGTAGACGCAACGGTTCGTCTTCGCGGATCAGTAATTTAACACCTTGTCGGTTTTCGTTAACGCCCGCGCAAAATTACATGTTGCTTGATCCGCTATCTCATTCTCATAACCTAACCAAAAACTACTTTTACCCGTAGAAATGGCATTTTCAACGAAGTCGATCGATTCACCGAAGAAATAACTATCCGTCCGTTCGCGGTTGCCTCACATCTACCGCGTTGCAAGAAATGCGAAATTTCCTGTGTTCGTGAGTGTTACGAGTTCTCTTGATCCTATTAAAGTACATATATGTGTAATAGAGAAATGAGAACATGACCAATACAAGTGACATTCGAAGGCATTTGGCACAGGATTCGCGGGCTGGCTATTTTCAAACGCAGCCTTGCGACATATTTACGGCTTTGTATATTATCACGGATTGTTCGTATTCCAAGGTGTTACTTTTGCACGAAGAGTCATAAAGATTGAGAGATACAGCGTCTTGATCATTGTCCACGGTCGTAGGCGTTTTCTTTCCCTTTTTCTTCTTCTTCTCGAGTATTTTATTGTAAAACGCATTGTCTTTTCAAATAAGTCGAACATCGTCTGCTCGTGACGAACAGACTTCTCTCTCCTTATTTATATATATACATATATATACTATATATGTGTGTGTGTACTGTATAGAATATATATTCAGAGAAAGATGTCTAGGGAAATGAGGAACACTGGATCTGGCTGGTTACCCGAGCGCGTCAGCTTATGTAACCCCCACGTGCTTCGGGGACTGTCAAGGTCCCTGAAACAGTGTCATGTGAATTATTTTTCGACATACAGGCGACGGTTGCGTCGAATGCGTGAATCTTACCGACCAAATACACACTCGTCACGCCACTTCGAACGTACGCACACGCAATGCTTTGTGGTCTTTTCCATTCCGTCTCATTTTTTCTTCAACGATGACTTCGACCGATAACAACGGCGACCTCGCTTTGAAATGAAATTTTCTCGGGAATCAATAATTAACGATTTAAAAAAAAAAAAGAACTATTTATTCTACAGGACTATTTGTTCTACAGGACTCCAGATTTAACGAACGGTTATGTGAACGTACCGACCCGTCTTTTCCACCGCGACCATTTTGCTTCAACGATGATTTTCTCGAAAATCGATAATTAACGATTTTTTTAAAAAGAACAATTTGTTCGACAGGATTCCAGATAAACGAACGGTTACGTGAACGTACCAACCCGTCTTTTCCACCGCGTACCGTGTTTCTTCAACGATAATTTTCATCGAAAATCGATAATTAACGATTTTTTTAAAAAAAGAACTAATTGATTGACAGGATCCCAGATTAGCAAACGGTTACGTGAACGTTCCAACCCGTCTTTTCCACCGCGTGTCATTTTTCTTCAACGATGATTTCGACCGATAACAACGGTGATCTCACTTCAAAATTAAATTTTCTCGAAAATCTGGAAAGATTTTCAGATCGGTACAGATAAACGAAGCTGTAAATTTTTAATCTGATGGGATTGATTCCCGAATGACATTATTATATTGTCATCCGATGAAACGTAACGTTAACGCCTACAGCACAGGTTTCGTAAGACGGTAGCTGATACATGTTTCGTTTTATCGCGTGACATAGATCATTTTGCAGTGGGACAAGAAAAACTGATTAAGTCGGTCGACGTGACAAAAGGTGATTTCAGGTCAATATCATTTGTGAATGTCTTGCCATTCAAAGAGTTTTGTACACTTCGAAATAAATGGTAATGTGATTGTGCAATGTCCGGGCTATATTTTATCTCCAACTATTTTTCACATGTTCCACCGTGACAACGCTAGGCTACACGCATCTTTGATAACACGTGAAAAATGCTTGGAGAGCTTAATTGGGACGTGATGTCACGTCCACCATATAGCCCGGACATTGCACCATCGGATTACCATTTATTTCGAAATTTACAAAACCCTTCGAATGGTAATACAGTCGCTAATTATGAAGACCTGACAATCCCACTTGGATCAGGTTTTTTGCCGATAAGAACTAGAAGTTTTATGAGCGAGGAATTATGAAGCTACCATAGAAAAAATGGCAAAAGATCATCGAACAAAATGGAAAATATTGTATCGATGAAAGTTCATTGGTTGAATAAAAAAGTTCGGTTTTCCGAAATAGCTGTCTTGCCAACTCAATATTATAACTGGCTGATAAAGTGTGTCAAAGATTTCATCGAAAAGACAATGACCTTGATTAAGAATCCTTCCCGCCTGATGGTTCACCGGTTCACGCCTAGCCCTTACGGATCAAGCATTTTTGCAAGATAACAATGTTCGCGCATTTTGTTCGGTTTCCTCCAGTCATGCACAGACCGTGTGTTGTTCTGTTTGTCTAACCAACACGTGACGCGCTTTATCACTACCATTGCGAGAAATCGTATACGCAATCTAATGTGCGCAATCCACTTCTGATCGCAACCACTATCGAGTGGTCACTCGATGTTTCGTAATTACGGAATTTCATTGAACTGCACACGTTGCTGTTTCCGTATGTCTGATATACATGCACACGTATATGTACACGTGATAACCGTACCAGACACTTATCGAGTACGATTTTATACGAATGATGCGATAGCTCCGACAATGTCTGCTGCTTTCATTGATACGATAAATCACGATCCACGGCTTAGGAAGTTTACCGGTAGTCTTGGAAATCCCGTTTGTTCGAATCTATCGACAAAATAGATCCTCTTTTTATTACATCGATGGTTCTTTCTAATTGACATTGGAGAGGAACAGGAAAATTTTCTATGCAAACAATAAGCGGGCGTCATCGACGAGGCTACTCGTTAGACATTGGCCTTAGACCATGTACAGGGTGAACCACGAATCGTGATCCTCATTCCGATCGAAAGTGTCTTTAGTCAGATATACCAAATTTTTTGTCAACTCAACGATATATATTGCTTTCTCTTGCTATTCTTTTTCTAAATGAAATAAGTTGCGAGGAAATAAATACAGATTTCATATATTATCAACATCTACATTAAAATCTCACTTTTTCCAAATTATAATCGACCAAATGAGTTATTCAAAAATGAACGAGCAATGAAAATGAAACATGTATATTACAGTTACAGTCTCCGTAAATATTTATACGGTATTTTTATTTCGATTTGCCCTCTTGCGATAATTACGCGAGATACGCGGTGGGGATCCATCCGTTACGTCATCTAACGACGCGATAAGTTCCGCGATTATTATACGACACTTCGGCATGTGTCACGCTGCCACATGATTGTGGACGTGACTCGTGACCACGGAAACGAATACTGTCACGTGCGGTCAGCTGCAGATGAAATTGTTTGATGCAACGTTCGGAACTTGGCCAATCTCGATCGATCTTTTAAATCGTGTACCATGCGGGAGCCAACGAACCGTCCGAATGTCTGGCTCGTTCGATGCTCCATGTATCGGCTTCGCATCAATACGCACACGCATCTACTACCTCCCGACCCGTATCGCACCTGTTGATACACTGCCAAATATCGGACCGGGTGACTCATTAACCTGTTGGCTGCTAAGAACGAGTTATGCATCTCATTACTTGCATGTACTGTTTCTAAGGTTGCAAGCAAAGATCCATCTAGGCCGCAATCCTCCTCAAAACTTTACGAGGTGTAATTTGAATTATTCGACAGCACGTAGCTGTCGCAGCTTTATGAAAATAGCTAAATGCGCAGCTTTGTGCTTCTGAACTCTCGCAAACGTAATAATACGACTTTCGAGGGCGATTGCGGTCTAGATTGATCTTTTATCCACAGAAAATCCACTCTTCCTGCTTTTGACCACTGGAAAACTCCATCGCATGCATTATCGAGGAACGAGAAGGCGCACTCCGCACCCTTGCAATTCTGAAAAAACGAGTCTATCCCCTTAAGTCCAGCATAATGCTTTCAGCTGAAACACATGGAATTTACAAGATTTCTAGTGACGTAACGCGTACATTATCAAATGACGTTACCGAGGAAGATAACATTCGATTACTCGCACTACACTTTCTACGTATAACTGGTTACATGGAGCTTTACGTCACTCGAACATAAATAAATTTTTATTCGAAAATTGATTTGAACACTAAATTTCAAGTTTTCAGATTGTAAATACTAATTAAAAGTTAAATACCGAATGATTTGGTAATGTAGGATGAGAGAGAGAGGGGTGCGGGGCCCAGATAAAAGTGTGGGAAAGCGATAAGAGATTGTATTAAAAGAATTCCAGAGACGCAATAAGTGTACATGACGTAACAATGATGTAACAAGGGAAATAACAGTCAGGGGCGATCGAAACGATAAGATGCACAGCGGTTAGGGTCAGCCACCAGGCGATTCCATGAGGCCCAATATGTTTCACGTACTTCTCGCGCGAATACACTGTCCAACAAATTTCAACTTTTTTTCATGTTTCCATGTAACTGTTGGGTGGATCTTACACAGTTTTTTGCGCTCATTTCGAATCTGCCCTTAATTTTTCTCCATAACGCACAGTTTCTGAGAAACTTGACTTTGGAAAAAAACGTATTTTTCGACTTTGAACAAATATTATGATGTTATTATATAAGATATTGTATTATTCTTTACATTAGAAGATTTTCTAGACTTTTCCGAATCCAGTGATGAGCAATAGTAATACGTTGTGATTGTTTAAATATGTTTAAACAATCACAACATATCAAATAACATCACAATATTTGTTCAAAGTCGAAAAATATGTTTTTTTTTCCAACGTCACGTTTCTCAAAAACTGTGCGTGATGGAGAAAAATTAAGGGCAGATTCGGAATCAGCGCGAAAAACTCTATAAGATCCACCCAACAGTTGTATAAAACCATTTTTGTTGTTGGCCAGTGATATTATTGGTTCGTATATACAGGATGAGGCACCTAAGACTTACACCGAAAATATCTCTGTTGATTTACAGATCTTTCTTGGAAGATTGTCGTTGCGGCTAGAAGCGATTTAGAATGGCATCGTTAAAACTGCTTGTGGGGGTAACGAGTGCTGTAGGCGCCGGTGCACTCACTTCCTACATGCTCAAGTCTGACAATGTCGTAAGTATCAACCATGTCGACGGGGATCGATAAGAGATCGCAGACGACGATAGGGTAACTGTACCGTATACCACGATATCATGCTTCGATCGTGCTTTATTTTAATATCATCCCTAATTTATCATGAAACAATAAAACCTGATACAACGTAAGAGAGTATATTAAACAATAAAGTCAATTACTGCGGATTAGAAGAGATTCGAAATACACGAGCAAGCTACGTATCCAGGCATTCATTTAAACAAATCTTGAATACAATAACAAATACCGTTTTTATCTGTTATATTTTAAATGAATAAACCTTGTATTAATTTTAACGCCGTAGTATAATATCGAATAAATAACTAAATACATTCATTTAACAAATATTTGAATAAGATTTATTATCTTCAGTTAGAAGCTCTGTTTTAAATGAAGAACGTTTTCACCTCTCATAAATAATGTGTCTTCAAATCCTGAGATTACAAGAATATAATAATACATTCTCGTTGAATTGCACACATTTATTCCGGGCAAAATAGTTTTCTTTTCGCGTACTTCAATCACATTCGGAAAAAAACCACCACAGAAAAACGGTACGTCCGCGGTAATAGGTACATTCATCGTATCCGAAATCCAAACGTAAGCGGTTAGCTCGCCGTATTTCAAGGCTGAACAGCACGGTGTTTCGTGATCAGCCAGCGGTCGCGTGGCTGTTGAAAATTTCGTTGTTAGTAGACAGAATCTGTGCCAGGCCAGACCGGGCAGACTATTTCGAACACGATGCGAACCGTTGATACAAAAACCGTGGCCGTGCGTGTACTCTTGTGCGTACGTGGAGTCATCCGGCCGCGGACAGAGAAAACCAATTAAGTAATTTTGTTATCATGGCCCCGGGCACGCGCGTCGACCAAGTCTAATCGAGTTTAAGAAATCAGTTTATCTCGCCCAACCCGCGAACGCAATTGATCCGATTAGTTAGCCGACTAAAATTGATTCGGCCAAGGTTGCCGCGGCAAGTCGGCGCGGCGACGTGCCGCTACGATAATCAGATTGCTTGGCTGTCGCTAACAACGATCTTTCAGACGTCGAACACCGGCAAATCGTTACCAATTCCTTCGCTCTGACAAACGGCCCGCACATCGCTAGGTCCCTGCGATTGCCATGAGTCATGCGATCCCATCGAATAGAGTATTGATTCGTGTCCTATTAACACGTTGGCTAATGTGTCAAACCATCGGCTAGCTAATATCGTACTCACTGGCGAATGCTAAAATAGTTACCCCGGTTCGGGTTGATTAAAAATAGCCCAACCGACGCGTACCTATGTATTACAATACATGCGTGCGTAACACTGCTCTCCTTCTTATAGGTGTACACGGAAAAATCGAAACCCAAGAAGAGGCCCCTGCCAAGTCGCGAGGATCAAGTCAAGACCCTGAAAACTCATGGGGAGTATGACGTTCTCATCGTCGGCGGGGGAGCAACCGGCGCAGGGTGTGCTTTGGATGCTTGTACACGAGGTATCTGGCCGCCTCCTCATCGTATGCAGCCGTCTCTACGGATAGTGTTACTTTTGTATCCCCCCTACTAGGGGGTTCCCCCGTAGGCCATTAGGAGTAGCCGAAGTATAACTCTCGGGCGTATAGTTCCGGCCAGTCTGGCCAGACTACTGAAGGTGCCAGTGGAGAGTTAGGTTACAGTAAATTCTTAAATACTGTCCAACAGGCGTATTCTGGGCAGACAATTGTTTGCAATAATGACTTCTTTTTTATTTATGATTGCGTCGACCGCGCCGAGCAAGACTTCAATAGACAGCCGAACATAGAGAAGGACAGAATGAAATACGGTTCGCGTGACCGAAAAATGCCGCCATTGCCGGTACAGCGTTGACAGGCAGCAGAGTGAATAGGCACTAGACAACGTTTACGATGACGACCCCGGACAGTATTTAAGGTTTTACTGTAGTAGGTATAGTCCCGGACGGCGCAACATTCCTAGTTCTCGGGGTGTTACAGGGGATTCCCAGACTTTTTCGAGGTTAGAATGGCCCCGGAAACTAGTGCGTACATGTATTTCAACCCCCTCCAGTTCCCCTTGGGCGGACGATCGTGTTACATCGTAACTAGGTCGGATATTGGTGAGGCAATACCAATGCAATGATGAAACTTTATTATTTTCAGTTATTTCGTTGCGAAACCATTACCAACGGATTGGCGAAATTTTTCCGATTAAAACGAGACCAAATACGACAGAATTACCCCCTTATGCTTACTTGTTTGATAAGGACAGCGTGTGGTAAAACAAGTAACACTATCCGTAGAGACGAAAGTCACACTACGGGAGACAAGACTGTAGACCAGCGTTAGTTTAGTTTTCTAAGCGTCGAAATATTGCATCCAATCCGCGCGCGATTTGCTCGCAGGTCTTAAGACGGCTCTGATAGAAGGGGATGATTTTGCATCCGGCACATCTTCTAGAAGTACGAAGCTGATTCACGGAGGAGTACGTTATCTGCAAAAAGCCATCATGCAGTTGGACATGGAACAGTATAAAATGGTCAGGGAGGCGTTGCAGGAGCGGGCCTCCATGCTGAACAACGCGCCCCATCTGGCTCATCCTTTGCCCATCATGCTACCGGTTTACACGTACGTCGAGCATCGCGTAAAAGTTCGACATCCGCAATGTCCACTGCTATCTGACTCTGTTTGAACAGGTGGTGGCAAATTCCTTACTACTGGTTCGGCATAAAGATGTACGATATCGTCGCTGGATCGAAAACGGTCAAGTCGTCGTACTTCCTCAGCAAGTCGAACGCGTTGGAGCTGTTTCCAATGTTGAAGGGTGACAAGCTCACAGGAGCTATCGTCTACTACGATGGTATGTCACGTCACGCGTTTCTTATCTGTCGCATTCGTCAGCGCGTATTGTCCATTCTAATCTATTTCGATGGATACAGGTCAGCAGGATGATGCCAGGATGAACTTAGCGGTAGCTCTGACCGCGTCCCGACACGGTGCAACCGTGGTGAATCACGTTTCGGTTGTAAATCTGACGAAAGGCATCGATAAGGTAAACTCGTTGACTCGTTAATCCGCGCTTGCTAATCGCATAGATAAACTTTGCAGAGTATGCTTTTATCTCTATGGAACAAATTCTTGTTGAAGGATGGCAATCGAGTACTGACGGGCGCTCGTGTCAAGGACGAGCTTACTGGAGAGGAATGGGACGTGAAAGCGAAAGCGATAATAAACGCAACCGGACCGTTCACCGATTACATTAGAAAAATGGACGACCAGAGCGTCAAGACTATCTGTGCTCCGTCGTCCGGTGTTCATATCGTACTTCCCGGTTACTACAGGTGAATTAGTTTAAGACCTCGTCGAACTTTCGAACAGGCTCTAATTAATGAAGAACAAATTCCATGCAGTCCCGATCAGATGGGTCTGCTGGATCCAGCGACCAGCGATGGCCGAGTCATCTTCTTCCTACCCTGGCAGAAGCAAACGATCGCAGGAACGACCGACTTGCCCTGCGATATCACGCATAATCCCCGACCGACCGAGGACGAGATCATGTTCATTCTTCACGAGGTCAAGAATTACCTAAATCCGGACGTTGAAGTCCGTCGAGGAGACGTGCTGTCCGCGTGGAGCGGCATCAGGCCGCTCGTTTCCGACCCGAACAAGCCGAACACTCAATCGCTGGCTAGAAACCACATCGTGCACGTTAGTCCCAGCAAACTGATCACGATAGCTGGAGGCAAATGGACGACTTACAGAGCGATGGCCGAAGAAACAATCGACGAAGCCATCAAAGGTATTTCTTCCTGCGCTCATAGGCACGTTTAGCCTTTGAACGACGAAGCCGAATAGTTTTAGTGACGAGCCTGGCAACGGCAACCCGGTATACGCTGCAAACAACAGGCGCAGGCGCAAGCGGAACGTTGAACCGGCTCGCACTATTCGCCGAGAGTTAACACTAACCGTACCACCGGTTTCACGTTTATTTATTTTTTAATTATTCAAATTATAAAGATGCATCTTTATTTAATTATTATTATAAAAATTGTGTAGTCATTGTTTATAAAACAATGTGTATCCGACACATTTTGTAGCCGGTACGGTTAGTGTTAATGGTAACAAGACCGCGCGACTAATCATTGAAAATCCAATATGTACTAGTACATTTATGTACTATTCCCTTGTACAAATTCTTCAGCTTGCGACTTGAAACCGGAAAGACCTTGCCAGACCAGAGATCTTCTTCTGGAGGGCGCTCACGGTTGGGGCCCGACCATGTACATCAGATTGGTGCAAGATTTCGGACTGGAATGCGAAGTTGCCCAACACTTGGCCAAGAGTTACGGGGACCGAGCGTTCGCCGTAGCGAAGATGGCTTCTCTCACTGGCAAACGATGGCCGATCATTGGCAAAAAGATCCATCCTGAGTTTCCGTATATCGATGCCGAGGTAAGACCGTCGTGCAATCTGCTGTTTCAAATGATTGTATTTCATCGATTGATCGACCAATTGGTGTTTAGATTCGATACGGATGTCGTGAATACGCTAGAACAGCGATAGACATGATCGCGCGAAGATTGAGATTAGCCTTCCTTAACGTTCAAGCGGCGCAAGAAGCCCTTCCAGGTATCATAGACATCATGGCGGAAGAATTGCATTGGTCCGACGAAGAGAAGAAGAAGCAGCAAAAAATGGCTGGCGATTTCCTCGCTAACGAAATGGGTTCGATGGTGAACCGTGCTTCTCGCGACAAGATACCTATTAACCTGACGAAAGAAGAGATACAGTTGTACATCAAGCGTTTCGGAATCATCGACAAGGACAACAAGGGATACGTATCTATCAATGACATCAGGCGAGGACTCAAGGTACGTATAAATGATTTCTCTCTTTCTTCTATCTATCTACACCTTTCTTTACCTTCCTTTACGTCTTTCGGTTCATCGCATATCATGTAATTGTCAATGTCCAGGTACTTGGCATTAAGCTAACAGAAGATGAGATGCACACATTGCTCAATGAAATTGATCTCAATTACAATGGGCAAATGGAACTACAAGACTACTTGCAGGTAAATAAATAGAACGTCCATGTTAATATTTACCGTTTTACCATTCGCAGCTATTCGGTGACAAGGAAGTACCTGGTGAAGAGCTACATGAAATTCTACGCGAAATCGACACTAATATGAACGGTCAAGTCGAATTGGACGAATACCTTCAGGTCTGTGAAAGCTCGCACGCAGATTTTCACTGCTGCTTTCATACATTTCTTTTGTTGCATAACACTAAGACCTTCTCTTTCGTCCAAATACAAAAGAGTAAAATCGCAAGACCTGTTGGATATCCAAACTCACACATAATACTCTCTCTCTCTCTCTCTCTCTCTCTCTCTATCTCTCTCTGCTCTATACCATACGATACGATACGATACGATAAAGCGTAAACAAACATACGTGTTTTTAGTAACAACAAATCTCTTTCAAACTCTACTTACGTCTTTCACTTGCACGAACAGCGTTGTTATACCCTTTTCCATTTATACAATGCGAACTTACATTTGTGACCTTAGTAGCAAAGGAACGTTGTCTTTCGTCTTTTATTGTGGTGTGTCACACTTACACTATGCTGCTTGTATTATTTTTTTCTTCTAAGTTGTTTTAATATCATGCTGCTCTTGAGCCAGAATGCGGCGTAACTTGTTTGAGACTTTTATTTGCAACCGTTTCGTTTGGTTTTGCTCGAGTAATGCGATCAAACCTGGAACGATTCACGTATTTATTCTGTTGTTTCGTCTCTGTAGATGATGTCGGCTATCAAGTCCGGACACGTAGCGTACTCGCGTTTCGCGAGAATGGCGGAAATGGAGGAGGCGCAACACGAACAAGATATATTGAAGAAACAGATCAGCGTGGAAAGATCCGGTGGCGGACTGTGAAGAGGTCAAAGTATTCGACATCATATCGAAAGAAACGAAACTGTCACGGTGTGATCAACGCACCGAGAAAGATCACCCCACGACGAACTGTATATCATAGATAATCGTAATTCACCCGGAAAACGGTACGAATATAGCCCAGTTTAGTACAAATGTTCCAGAATCACTTGGTATTTCGTACTTTCTACAATAACATCTAATCGCAATCAGCCTCCAAGCTCAAACCGGAACTAGATCCGCTTAGATTTTAACGATGAAAATGGCAAAAAGGTCGTACGAGTTTCGACGTTAATGTAAATATCTTGTGTACAGCGTCTTAAATTGCACCACGTTATAGCTGTGCCGTGTCTGTATATAAGTATTCTGCAAAATGCAGCACGATCAAGGTACTAGCAACGTATCAACAATCGACTACACCGTTATAACAATTAATACCATAGTCGTTGCAATCTATAATGTGTGAAATTATACATTTGATCTCGCATTGTAAACTTTTCATATGTAAGTAACGAAAACGCTCACGACCCGTTTATAGATCGTAAGCATTTTAACGATCATAATCATTCAATGCTAATTTCGCGAACTATGGAAATCGAACACGGTGCAGTTCTGCGAGAAGAACAACATACAACCAATATAATTTTGTCTCGGTATACCGCACGTAATAGTCCTACACTACGGGTTAATTCATGCCATATTGTAATCTTATTTTTAGTATTTGATGAGATGATTTTATTTATAAATTATATATTGATTAAATTATATTAATCTCTACATATATATAGATATATATACAATGTTACTTAAATAACTCTTTATTTAATTTATTGCCTCTGATGTTGCAGGACGACGACACGTAAACCTGCGTTAGAGATTTATTTATTTCGCTATCATTAGTCATCACCATTGGCTTAATAAAACTCGTGTTAAACTATAGCTAGGTTGAATACATGTATTTTACCTCTCCATGTCTTTTAGACCGACAAGCTTGGAATGATCTCACGTTGTTGACTCTACGACCACGAAAATTAGGTGAAACCCGAAGCAATTTATACGGTAATTAAAAAAATATGTTTCAAGTTCTTGCGATAATCTGACGCAAAAATATTTTGAATAAAAATCAACTGGTTTTCAATTGGCTATACATTGCAGTAACAAAACGTTCCAAAAATTTTTTTATTATTGTCAGAGCCACCTTCATCTTCTTAAATGACACTTCAAGGTCTTACGACGGTCATGGTATACTTACAGGTCGTTGAATTCGCCTTGGTGCGGGCTATAATACCCATTTTTTTAAAATGAAGGTGGCCTTGACAATGGTAAAAATAATTTCGACCTTTTTTTATTACAAATGTATAACCAATCAAAAACTGATGAACTCCTCTTATTTTTTTTTGTCAAATTATCGCAAGCACTTGAAAAATTTTGGTAAGTGATACGTGGGACACCCTGTATATTTCGCAGATATTAAGCAAACTTTTGCATACTTTAAAACTCCTTGCCCTACAATATCGTGTCAGATTCGTGATCAAGTTTCAGAACAGAATATAATACATATGTATGTTATTAATTTCCTTTAATCTTTGTTAATGTATATCCCAGATAGCAATTCTCTCGGCACAAGTAGCCCTCGGCCCAAACCTGCAACAAGCAGCCCTCGGCCCAAACCTGGCACAAGCAGCCCTCGGCCTGTCGTGCCAAGGCAGAAACCAGGCCCGGCGTTCCGAGGGCAGCTTGTGCCCGGTTTGTGCCGAGGGAACGTTACGAGCCCACACGGTCATATCGTGCCTGGGTCAGATTCCAGTCAGCGTGTGCTTTGAGCACGTTCAAGCGACGTTCGGCCCGTATAATTCCCGATACCTGCCCTCGGCACGCCGGGCTCGATTTCTGCTCGGTAGTCTCTTGGCTATCTGGATAATTATAATTATTGGAGAACATATAGGCATATAATAGATGTAAATTTTTTACTTTTATACGAAATTGCGAACTACAAAAAAAGTTCTGATCACTGAAACCGTAAAATAAATCATGGAGCAAGGGGTTAATCGTTCGAAAAGTTGACTGATACGAACTGTCGAGTCGACGTCGGCGTATGTCGTATAACCTCAAAAACGAACATTCCTCTTACCGTAAATTAGGTATGTATCTGTCTATCTATTTACAAACGAGGGAATGCCTATCCTAGAAGAATGTTTAGAGGTACAGTTTTCAAATACACCACGGATTCTATTGAAATTCCTTTGATAGAAACGTTGCTTATAGTGGACCGTGAGGGAGATAGAAAGAGGGGAACGTTATCGAAGCAATTAGGAAAAGGGCGGCGGCATAAAAGGGAGTGCAGAGCTCCTCCCTGTAGTAATTCAGCGGTCGCGATCCCCAACCTTTTTGAGCCTAGCCGATGCGAGGGTTCGGCACGACCAAATGCTAGAGTGAGAGAAAAGAGGAACACATGTCCAATAACGATGCCGTGGCGCCGCTGCGTCGTGCAACGTGCAGCGATCCCCGGTGCAGCTTGTACGGTTCGCTGAAAGGAGAACGAGGAAAGGGGAGAGCGGCGACGCCAGCAGCAGCTCCCGCTAAAAAGAGGGGAAGGAAGGCCAGAGAAAGTAGGAGGTGTGCATCGTTTATCCCTCTTCGACGGGGTGGGCGTCCGACGGCTGCCGCGTACGCCCCTGTCTAACGAACCTCCGCTCGTTGCCGGCAATCGCGATCCAAGGACGACCAATCAGGACGCTCGTTCGTTGGTCTCGTGAACAGCGACGTTGCCACCTCGTGTACCGCCCCACGGCGAAAGTAGTCGTCTCATAGCGGTATTCGTAGTCCTGTTTTGGCGAGGGACGACCAACCAGCACACGTTGTTGCGGACGGATATATACGTGCACGTGTTGAATCACGTTAGAAATCAGATCGCGCACGCCTCAGGTGTTCTAAGATAAGGTGTAGCTCGTAGTTCATCGAAAAGACAAGCCCTCTCCTCGTTGTGCCGAAGCAACCATCGCCACTCCAAAACGAAGACACAGCTCGATCGCATCCACGGTGGTTTTGGCGGCATTTTCGAACGCAGCGTCGACTCAACATCGTCCACTGGGAAATCGTTCAATTAGAATGGACGTTGGAATCGCCGATCAGGCTTGTTACGCCCAATAAAATGGAAAACAAGCCTAGAAGTAAAACGGTGAATCGCCGACCAATTGGTTGATCATTCGAAGCGACGTAGTGCGCTCGCGCGCGCGTCCATTTCGGTGTACATATATAGGACGCTCGGATCTGTGTGCGTGGCACTCGAGTACGTCCGTGAATA